>JAVYIG010007893.1:0-95832 GCA_035222895.1 Strongylocentrotus droebachiensis
CTTCCGGCGCGCCTGGACTACTGAATGATTTAAGTGAGACAATGATAATAATAAAAACAATTAAAACCTATATCTTGTAAAACGCTTCACCATGTTAACCGGCTAACTAAGGCGCCTGCTGAAATAAATTGACCCGGCCAATGAAAACTCAAGGTGAAAAAGAGTGTTCGAAGAATGGGAAAGAAATGTACAAAAATCTACAGAAATCTACAATAAACATGATAGGAAGAAGTAGGAGAGAATGGCTAAAACCAAATCCATTCGTGGCTTATAATGGAAGAACATGAATCTCACCACCATCGGGATCCAACTCGACTGGGATCACACCGAGGGGCCATAGGTTCTCAGCGAGGGGTGTAGCTTTTCTCTTAGCCCTCCTTGTAGTTTTGTATCCATCGTCACTATTGTCGTTGTTATCATCGTCGTCATGATTGTTGCTGTCATCGACGTCGTCATCGTTTTCTTGCACGTTGTCGCTCTCATCATCCTCGTCGTCATCAACTTCCAAAGCTTTGCTTATTTCAGCCCGTTGTTCGTCAGTTAATTTCATATCAGCTTGGAATGCCCCTTCGATTTCGTTTCGTCTCGAGGTTCCTGTTATCAACGAACAAATATGTCAACAATAATTTATACAAAATATTCAAACTCATTTTATTGTTCAAACGTATACATCGTTTGGCAATGACAAGTGTTTTTAGACGTTACAATGCTCTTCACCATGTTCATCGTAACGATTTGTATTTCCAGGCATTCTTCCATTTTTGTTAACAGTACACAACAAAAGAATGTACTTTTGCATTGGTGCTCATTATTACTCAAAGCAATAAATTTGAAGGAGTGGTAATTGTCCTCGGTTGTAATTTCATCGTTCCAGGGGGCAATTGTGCAATTGTGTGTGTGTGAGTGAGAGGGGGGGGGGGTGCGTGCACGTGTGGCTGGGTGGGTGGGGTGCGTATGCGTGTGGGGGTGTATAAGAGTAGTTGTCCATATAGAAAGTAAGTATCCTAAATAGGGAACACAACTGGGGTACAGTTGGTCGGGAAATGCTATGTCCTAGGGATGATTCAACAGAATGACTCATGCTAGGAAATCACAATTATCATCAACTGTTAATACGATAATTTAAATTATAAAACTTCGAGCTGCCCCATTTAGAAACTAAAATGAAAAAAATAAATAGACAAATGATTAAATAAGTAAATAAATGAACGAATAAATAAACAATTGTGGTTTTGAGGTTGCTCACTTCAGACTTTTCCCTTTCTTAATTACCCTGGCACAATCCTACTTATACGTTTATGACCAAAAAACACCTTAAGCGCTATTGACAAACAACGTTATAAATTATATCTCACCACATAATTATGTGCCCTTCTCTTTTCCAATGGCTTTGAATCCAACATTCGTAGCTTCTTCGACAGGTTTATCATCGATCATGTTGATGATCTTGAAGACATCTTTGTATTTTCCAAGAAAGCTGCCCTCATCCTGTTAATATCAACCTTCGTAGCTTGGTTCTGACAACAAAACGTAAATAAGAATTACTTTGTTTGTATTATACAGTAACGCAGTGCAGGATCATTAATATATATACTGTATAATATTGAGTCGGTTACATGATGCCTTAGACCAGTAAAGTTTATATCGCTCCTTTGAAAGCATTATATTCATTGTTTTTTTATACGATATGAATTCTCTAATTTAGGCTTTGGTCCATCTGTCTATTTTCTGTATCTTTACAATATGTTCCTTTGTCTCTCTTGTTCTCTCATTATCGCTATTCCCTTTCTCTCCATATTACTCGATCTTTATCGCTTTTCTATCTCTCTTTCACTCTTTATCTCTCCATATCTTTTACTGCATATGTACACATCCTCCCCTCCCGCTGTCTAGTTACTTTTCCCTTTTCTCTATCTCAATTTATATCTCTATAATTATATCTTAATTAATAATTTCTTAGCCCATTCCATCCATTTTAAATCAAGACTGAAAACTCACTTGTTCATATAGTATGTATATCACAGCATTTATACGAGCTCTTGCAGCGCAGAAGAATATATCCACATAGTTATCGCGCTTTACAAATGAATATATTATTATTATTATTATCTATTTATCACGGAGTCTTTCGCCGCCCAAATACATGTACATGTAATCATCATCACTATCATATATTTAATTTAATTTCTGTTCCTCCTCTATCCATTTGTAGACTTCAATCTCCTTTAGATAAGGAACATCATTTCTATTACAAATAAAGTATTTATGTTGTTGTTTTTATTGCTCATACACTTTGACAGCTAAAGCTGTTGAATAGTAAAATGAAAGCGTCGATCATTATGGAATTCACATTGTTAAAAATGTTAATATACATGCAGAGTATACAAGTGAGCACACCTAAAAGTTATCAGTTTTTTTGTGTCGATATAGTTAAAAAATTAATAGTTAAAAAAAAGATGAACAATATTCTTTTCTTTCATAACACTTTCGAACATACGAAATACGAATCCTACGAGTATAACACACAAAAAGTTACAGTGTATGCAATATAGCTTCAAGAAATAAAAGCCTCTTACTTCATCATTGAGTAACTGTAAGTCTATTCAATGATTTTTGCCTCTAATAAAGCTATATGATATAAATATTGAAGTAAATATTGCAGGTATACATTCAGGTTGTTGAAATAAGAAAAAAGGACCTTTCAACATAAGATCAGCCTAAGAAAGTTCAATTTAATTCAATCTTTATTATATATATATAAATATATATGGGTGAAGAACTAAATCATAGGCCGACATTAAAAAAAATACACTGGGGCCCGGCCATGAATTACTTTCCGAGGCTATTTTTAAAAGATACATGTAGTTCCCGTATTGACGACAATTGCGAAATTAAATGCAATGTTTGCACAATGTGGCGTTTGTCTTGTGTGTGTGTGTGTGTGTGGGGGGGGGGTATGTGTGTGGGAGGGGTTACGGGGGAAAACACAAGTGGAATGAAATATAATAAAAATGTCAAAAACGTGCTAAAACACTGTAAAAAGAAACTTGGTACTGACAACTTCTACGTCTAGAAATTGTTCATCTATATATATTAACGATTCCGACAAGACAGTCTGTCATGTTAAGGCTCTGGTAAGGCAATATTATTTTTAAATATTTGTTATTACCTTTGGGGAGGGCGTATCCACCAAAATGTGAAGACAAACTAAAAAATAAAATAGTGGAATCACCTCCAAGTGATGTAAATAGGGATCATCAATAGTGATCTGTCAGTTTATGACAGGTTCAGTGACCCAATCAGAGTTCTGATACAAGAATAAATTAAAACAAACTTTTTTTTTAAATTATGTGTTTATTAAGAAATCAAATCATAACATATACAAACTTTCCAAACAAATATAAATGCTGTGTTACAAAAGAAACTAATGACAAATTAAGATATTTACAAACGATAGAGATGATCTGGGGAAGAAAAAAAAGGGCAGAGTACACGTAATAGAAATAATCAGAATTATAACAATTACAAGTACAAAAGCAAGAACCTCGAGATAGCATTGCATCAGAAACTGAAAATTTCGTTGGGCCCAAAATGAAGAAAAAGGAGTAAAAATAAGCCATCCACAGGTACAATGGAAACTCCTGACCACCAACAGGTTGGAGGAGCAAAGTCGAGGAATGAGACAATCCACTCTACCCCCCCTCTCACACACACACACCCTCAACACTCTCATACTAACACTCAAATACACAACCGCCCCTCTCCCCCCCCCCCCAACCCCGGCCCCCCACTCAATGTTATTTAGGGTATACGCATATGCTCGTTCCCTCTTTTTGAAAGCACCCCCTAAATGAGGACTGCCAATATTTCCGAACCCCCTTTTCGCGGGCATTTCGCGGGCTTTTCCTGCCTTGGAGACCCCCCTAAATCAGGAAAAAATGCTCAATGTACCCCCCTAAATTCGGAATAATTTCTCAGGAGTCCAAAGAAATGAGAGAAAAAAAGAAAAAACACCCCCTTTTTAAAGAAATCTCCGGGTGAAAAGTCAAATACACCCCTTTTTTTACAATTCTCGGGCCGGACTTTGTCGCACGAAAAGTACCCCTTTACCGGACATTTTGGCAACACGCATGCGGTCATTCTGACCTCTGAGTGGGGGGGGGGGGGGGGGGGGCCCAACACACACAATCCACACGCAACACGCGGGTAGCGTTATTTTTTTATGCGGGTAAGACGGATCGCCTCACACCCCGACCCCGCCCACTCCAGACACCCAGTCGGCGAATTGCGCAGACAGAGCGTGGGGAAATCAACTGAAATGATAAAAATACAACGCATTCCTGAATAGGCAATAAGGAAACACGCGTAAACTGACCCAATTCCAATCGAGGTTATTGCTCATGTTACACAGTGGCAATGTGATTTGTAAACAAAGATTATATGCACACAAGTAATGTAAAATTATTTGACTATGGGAAATATCTAACAGCAATGTAAAAGGGGAAAAGAAAAAAAAGAGGTTGAAGTAGCAATAAATACTTGTATCTCTGTAAAGGGGCACAGGAATATGTACAGAAGTAGACATGGGAGAATTAAAACAAACTTACCTTGACCAGGGTTTGTTTACCATCTAGAGCACGGGAGTCGCTTGGGGCAGCATCAGTCACAAGCATGGCATGTGTTAACACCAATACCACAAACTTGAAGAAAATAGATGGACAACGCATTTTGGTAAATGGTTAGGAAACGGCTTGATATCTGGAATACTGGATGCATGAACAGAGTGATTGTTGCTGCGTCTTGCTCTTTCGACGAATATTGAACATAATTATACTGACACATGCCTATATTTATAACATTTTTACTTTAAAAATTACATGCCCATAATTTGATTTATGATTACGAAAGAAGGTTTTATTGGGGCATATCAGCCAAAAGAAAATGGATAAATAAATAAATAAATAAAATGAATAATGATGAAATCTAAGTTGATTTTAAATTAATAAAATAATGTACCATTTATCACTGCCTTTCTCAAACTATCCATGAAAACTGGATCAAAAATACAAATAAAACTATTGAAACATGCCCAGCAACTATTCATATTAATCTGCGAGTAATGTACCATTGGATGCATGTGCACGTTTGATTTACTTCTTTATATGAAATTTAATAATTTAGAAAGAAAGCAAAATCATCAATCTCCTTAAGTATATATGCCTTGATATCGTTTCAGAAAGAGGTCGCGTTGACACTTATATGGTTTACAGGGATCTGATTTGCAACTAATGAATAATAATAATAATAATAATAATGGTGGCTTCTTATATGGCGCACACGTTGTGAATGTGGCTTTTGATGGATGCAGTGAGGTTGGCGTTATGTTGCTGGTACGTAAAAATTGTAAGCCTATAGTTTGAAACATTTAGAAATTAAATTATATCCAATTACTAGTCAATGTAGCATTATATAAAGCTATCCGAGTCATTGGCTTTAAATCTGTATCCCTGCAGAACATATGCCCCTATCTATGCCGTTACCATCACGGTCTAACACATCTGAAGAACACATGAATACTAAAGCATACATAAAAAGAATGATGAATGATATTCCCTGAATATACAATGCAGTTAATTTAAATTAAACTTCGTGCTTTACGACCGCATCCATCAACGCTTGCACTTTGTTGCAGAATAATCGGAATGGATTTGCACTTGCATGGGATATGTTTGATTTCGATAATATTATTTGCATTTTTGATCCAGTTTTATGGATTGTATACGAAAAAGACCAAATTACGAATAGGATATCATTTTTATAACAAAACAAAATAAATGAAATAAAAACTCGAATATACTTATCAAGCGAATAGAATTGATGAATAAAGAAAAAAAGACACTAATAGGGAATAAAAGAAGAAGAAATGAACACAAAGAACAACAACAAAAACAAGAAATTAGTTTACTTATTCACTTTCATTCATTTGATCACTTCATTCATTCATTTCGGTTTATTGAATCCAAATTTCTTGTTAAAACAGTCGGGAAACTACTGATACAAACAATGATTACAAAGTTGAAATGTTCAAAAATATAAAGAAAAATTACAAATACATCAATATAGAAAAGAAACATAAATTAGTTCAATGAAAGAATAACAAATATAATGGAAACTTCAATATATTGCACATCATACACAATACAAATCGAATTTACATACATGGATGAGTGGGAAATGAAAAAAACGAAAAAGAGAATGGACAAAGCGTCTCATTCCCTTTTCTCGAAACATTTAGATTTTGAACGATTAAATACCGGATATACTACGGTACATGTATTACAACATATCTACTAGCAAATATGAAGAAAGTTGGGAAGTAAGAAATGAATACATGATACATGTACATTTCGAATAAAATTATATATTCTTAAAGGAATTGAAGTAAATAGTAGGAATAGCAGGAGGGTAATATAGAGGGGGTGGGAGCAGTTAGAGAGGGGGTCAGGGAGAGAGAGAAAGGAATGGAGAGGGTGTTTGAAAGAGAGGAAAGAAGAAAGAAGGGGAAGGAGATTGCACGATTAGCATTCCATAGCTAAATGACAGAGGAGGATCGAGGATCACGAGATTTGTCTATCAAAAACAGCGGAAATGTCAAGTAATCAGTCTGATTATGGCCCCCTTCCACAGGCAATTGGAAGAGCCCTCAGTGATAAGATGTACGAGAAAAGGAAGGGAGCTGCATTGGATATTGAAAAGTAAGTAAATCTTTCTAAATTTGTGTTTATCCTTTTCATCGCGCACTTTGCACTGTGAAGTGCCGCTAATGAAGTGAGTCAGCTCAGAGTAAGATACCCCACTCATATCGCATACTAGGTCGGGGCGTGGCGGCGGGCGCTTCGGGGCGGGTTCGGCCGGGGCTGATCTGCCGCGCCGGTGTTGATGCAGATTCTAAGTTGATTAGATCTAAGCGAGATCCCGGTTTTGTTCTAGTTTCGAGATATGCTCCTTGTCTACTTTGATTGAATACCCAATCTAGCACTATGCTTATCATGATTCCAGATACATAAATCGACCGTTTACTGTTTTAGCTGTATTTAAATTAGAGACAGAATCAAATGTCTGAATGAGTTTTAAGTTTGTTTTTTTTTTTTCTTCTTCTCAAATCAGTAATCACTGGACCATGACCATGCCCTAGCTCTTGTCTTGTCTGATGCTGATGCATTTGAAAAGTAGAATGATTAGGAAATGTTGGGAACTGGCTTGAAGAATTTACATGTATGCATACATTTGCTAAATATATTACTCATTGCGGATATAGTATCGAAAATAATATCGCTAGTGATATTCGTTTGTCTCGCAATGTGGTCAATAAGGAATCTAAAAGATCACGACGTTTCGTATGCTACTGCAATACTTCGTCAGGTGATAAAAACTGTTGTAAGCAAGGGTCTTTTATACTTTACGGGAGGACCGTAAAGCGGTCTAAAATTCGATCGATAATTGGAACAATAACGCCCAATGCCTATTGGTCGATTGGTTGATTGGTCGAGTACCGTATGCGTCGGCCAATAGGCCTGGTGCATCAGCCGAACCAGCGGCCGAACCAGCGGCCTTGGTGATTGGTCGATCACCGTGTGCGTCGACCAATAGGCATTGGGCGTTATTGTTCCAATTATCGATCGAATTTTAGACCGCTTTACGGTCCTCCCGTAAAGTATAAAAGACCCTTGCTTACAACAGTTTTTATCACCTGACGAAGTATTGCAGTAGCATACGAAACGTCGTGATCTTTTAGATTCCTTATTGACCACATTGCGAGACAAACGAATATCACTAGCGATATTATTTTCGATGCATACATTTGTTTACACTGCTTGCATGAATCTAAAATTTGTGTCTTTCTGTTTTTTAAGTCTTTTCCTCATTCCTTTATATCGCTAAATTATGTGTCGTTGATTGTCCTGCTCTTGAACGTCACTGTTTATGCACTGATTTTTCATTATCATTAGGCTTGTTCGTGATCTAGCAGCAAAAGGAGACAAAGATCAGATCTACAAACTGACAGCTGTCCTGGGTTCTGATTTTGCCCTCTCGCCAAACACAAGCCTCAAGAGAGGTGGCCTTATCGGTCTTGCTGCAACGGCCACTGGACTTGGAAAGGTTAGAATCTTTTCAATCTCAATTACTTTTTATAGGCTTTAGTCATGGGCGTAAATCCTTACGTAATACCTATTGTTCAGGGAGGGATGAATGAATAGATCATCCTCCCTGAACAATAGGTATTACGTAAGGATTTACGCCCATGGCTTTAGTTGACCAATAGAACTAACAATAACAAACAGAATTGTTTTTTTCTTTGGATGAAGGGAAATAGAGTTAACAAGTTAACAAGGAAACAAAATCCTAAATGTATTTGACCTGTGAAATAGAGAGTGTAGGATATGAATGGAAATAGAGTTACTCCTCCATAGAAACAAGAAAACAAAATCCTAAATGTATTTAACCTGTGAAATAGAGAGTGTAGAGTATTACATTTCTTGCTACTTTAGTATTTGTCTGGTTACAAGTTGAAAAGAATAATTCCGATTACCTTATGGTAAATTTTGACCTGAAAGAATTTCATTCATTCAGTATACATAGACACTGGATATTACAATACAATAATTCATTTACGTATGCTGTTTAACCTGTTTTGCTATAATTTGTTATTCCTGAAATACTTTTCATCAATATTCTTACAACAGTGAGTATATTTAATTCCTCCTTATTTGATCAATCAACCTTTTAATTTCCAATTTGTTACGGGCAGGAGTCTTCAGGATATGTATCTGAACTGATCAGACCTGTCCTACCATGTTTCAAAGATCCAGATAGCAGGACTCGCTACTTGGCTTGCGAGGCGCTCTACAACATAGCCAAAGTCACCAGGAATGCTATCCTCAAGCATTTCAATGATGTCTTCAATGTCCTCTTCGTGGTGAGCTTTTTAACCGTAAACTTATATTTTATTATACAACAGTGTAAGAAAAATATTCATGATAGCTTTTTTCCATCTTATGGTTTGTATTTGGCAGTGATATTATTATTATTATTTTTTGTTTGTACTGCAACTCTTTTGGAGTTTGCCATAGCTAATTCCACACCATTAGTGTTCATTTTTTTTTCTCCATTAGGCCAACTGTCGTATTATTCTTTTACATACCAATTAAAAAAAACAATAAGAATATTGATACGTAAGTGAAACAATAAGCAAGTGAGATGTGGAATATAATTTGAATTCTTGTCTTAAACTCTCACAAACTTTATCATTTATTTTGTTATTCTTATTTGCATTGATTTTTTTCAGATGTCTTGTCATTTTAAGGAGAATTACCGGTACAATTATTCACTTTTTAAAACTGTCAACAAGATGACTACAGGTATGTTTTCTGAACGATTGTTATCTGAATGTGTACATGAACTTCACAACCGGTTTTCTTAATTTTTTATCTTGTGAACAGCTTGCAGCAGATCCAGACATAAATGTTAAGAACGGTTCGGAGCTGTTGGATAGACTCTTGAAGGTAATGAATTGTCATGCATATATTTCAAATGTATCATATCTAGTTTAGAGACACATATAAATATCAGTTTTGATGTAGTGTGTGGGACATTGGAGGAGATTCATTTCATCCATTGGCGTTTCCGCTGAGCATGTTTACCATCTGATGTGGTTGAAAGTTGGAAGCATGAATGCCCCACCAGAATTCAAGAGATTTTTTTTTAATGATCCACATTTATCCATGATCTTTTTTTTTCAGTCTTGTTGTAAGTTTCTTTTGTATATTTGATTGATTTTAATAACTTAAATGCATATAATTCAGGCATAAATTGTTTTTGTTCAACTAAATGAAGTCATTGTAGTCCAGCTGACACCTAATTTTAAAGGTATGATTAATTTTTGCTATTTTATTGAATACCTTGCTCTACTTTTATGTTTACTTCTCATTAGATTATGTTAATACATGATACATTTGTGAAAAGTTGCCTGACAGTTTTGACACATATATATGTAATATTGTCTTCTGAATTAATTAAGTAACTGATGTGACTCCACTTGTTGTTTGGCTGTCAAGTATAATTCTTGTTGCTCAGTTTTGTTTTTCAAAACTGTTCATAAATTTACTAGCATTTATGATGAAAACACGAGCGCATTCTGTTTATATTTCTTGGCAGGACATTGTGACTGGTAGCCCGAACTTTGATCTGAATGCATTTATCAACTTACTGCGAGAGAGAATCTACACTCAAAATTCCTTTGTGGGCCAGTTTATTCTCTCATGGGTATGTATGGTTTACTATGTCATGTGTTTGGAACCAGAAGGGCATTAACTCATATAATTTTACACAGAGTTATCGTGCTTCTGGCTCCAAACAGATATAGTTTGAGCATACTTTTAACAATTTAAATATCCTAGACTATGACCCTGTCGTAGAAGCCTAAATCATCCTTTATTTTGCAATTTATTTTATTTCACACTGAAATGTTTCAGCCACAACTTTTTAATTTTTGTATCATGAAAGGGGGTGGGGAGGGGTAGTCAGAAAAGAGACATGTGTAATTTGACGATGACAGAAGAAATGTAAAGGATAGGAATAGAGAGGAGTGAGAGAGAAAATTAAAAAGAGAGAGACAGAGGCAGTCCGAGAGAGAGAATAGAGAGAGAGAGAGAGAGAGAGAGAGAGAGAGAGACAGGGACAGAGGCAGACCGAGAGAGAGATTAGAGAGAGAGAGAGTGAAGGGGTAAAATAGAGCATAAAAGAAGAAATGTTTTAATATGGTGGATAAAATGGGACAAAAAAACAAAGACCTTTAAAATAGTCTGATACTGATGAAAGTAATAACGGAGAACAATTGGGAACACAAATGAGCATTACATTCACTTTAAGAGGTGACCTGTTTGAGTCACATTTCCTGTCATTGAAAGATTCTATTATTTTCAGGTCACGACGTTGGACTCTGTGCCAGACATCAACATGCTCGTCTACCTGCCAGAGATCCTTGACGGTCTCTTCCATATTCTCAGCGATCAAAACAAGGAAGTCAGAAAAATGTAATTATTACCTCTTCATTTCCTCTTTAAAAAGCAAACAAACATTGATACAAAGGGAATTTTCTATTTGTCAGTCGATGAAAACTGACTGAGGTCTCAAAGTCTTTGTACCGGTACATCAGCAGACGCATGCTTAACTGTATGAATGCATTTAAGTAGTACTGTATGACATATTTCATGTTCCATATTTATTTCAATACATATTGCCAATTTATAATATATATGAAAGATTCAAAGCTCTTGTTCTAATGTTGTTTTGTTAGATTGTGTTCATTTAAGAAGACACTATCATTTTGATTGTGTGAACTGTGAAGTCTGTGATATGGACAAGTCCAGGTCCAGGGATGTCCTGTACGAAATATCATCTGAAGATGTCAATCTTGTGCAATGTGCATATTTGTTTGTTTTAAATTACATTCTTAATATGAAAGATGTATTAAAGTCTTCTTTAAAGCCCTACTGCACTACTTTTAGCTACTTGCGCCTTTTACATTGCAAACGATGCCTAATCGGTGCCTATAGGTCCCCCATGCTCCCCTTTTTCTTATGTTAATTGAGAGCTGATTTGATGAGAAAACCACCTCTCAGTGACCTTACATGGAGGTCTAATCCCCCCTGGCCAAAATAGTACAGATGGGCTTTAATACCTAGAATTTCCAGTAAAATCTTTCAATGCAGCACACAGAATAATCAAGATAATCAAAATTGTATGTGTCCTGTACGACATACCTGGTATGATAATTTGAGCTCTATTTTGCTGAGAAGGGAATTTTATCTTTGGTTGTCATATCATCATAGGGCCTCCAGTTAGTACTTTGCTATCACCATGAAGTAAATATTCACTACGGATTACTTGCCTCAAAATACTAGAAATATTTCTAAATGTCCCCTCTGACATTCACAAAATAACCCATGTAATAGTTTTTCCTATCGCAAAGCATGATGAAATTCCATCATCCGATGTGAACTGTTAATAGTCTGTTCAAACTATTCATACTTCAATATGTTTGAACAGGTGTGAGTTTTGTCTAGATGAGTTTCTGAAAGGCATCCGCAAGAATCCAAGCAGTGCAGACTTTCCAAACATGGTGAACATCCTAACAACGCATACAACATCCCAAGGTTAGTTCCTTTCAAGCAATGAAATAACAATACTCTCGAATTACAAGGCAAATCAAAGATACGGGGTGAATTGTAGATTCCTGAAATTTCAATTTGTTTATGATTGAAAGGTGAACGTAATGGCAGCCATTTTTCATTTCAGTGGTCTTGTTAAATGTTCGTACCCTAAGGAGAAGAGTTTTTTATTACGCTTCCAAATGATTGTGTAAAAGTGGGATGGGATGGACCGATGATGCAATCATAGAATGTCGTACGTGTGAGCTTACAGAATAAGTCGAGAAGCCAAAGCCAGGGAATTACGATATTCAGAGTCCTCTGGAAGGGCATAAAAATTATACATTATAATGAGATATGCGCCATTATGAAGTATGATGCTGCTAACCCTCATTCAATATAGCTGACTGTCAGTATTGAAGGTATTTTGCTAAAATAATACCCCTCAAAATTATAGTAGTTTAATGATCTGATGAATTTGTTCACTGAAATCATATTTATGACAAGATATTCTTTTTCTGTTCAATTATATCCTTCCTGTGCATGTGCTATTATTGTATTTAAAATATTGTGAAATGCGTGCAGTTTAATCCTTGTGCTGCGAAACAGATTTCATATAAATATTTGTTATATTGAGTGCATTGAATTCTTGCTATTTCTCTATTTTCAGTTGAGTTGATACAGCTTACAGCGATGACGTGGATCAGAGAATTCCTGAACCTAGCTGGAAGGTCCTTGCTTCATTTCATGTCAGCGTTGCTCAGTGCCGCACTGCCTTGTCTCGCGTACGAAGACCAACACAGAAAGAATATCCTTTTTAAAAGTCATGGAATATGTGAGAATAAGGTGCAGGGAGGGAGGAGGGGGGGGGGGGGGATATTTCATAAAAAATTCCATTATTTATCAAAGATACAGGTTTGTTGATATAAGCTGAATATTGTCATACATTGGTCCTGTATAAAACAGCAGAAATGATGATTCTCTTTTCTAACTTATTGATTTGTGAAGGTAATGCACTTTACTGGCCCATTTCTTTCTACGATAGTGTCAAAATATATTTTTGTTGTTGTAATAGCAAACCTCATTTACATTGCAAGATTCTTTCTTTCAGCCGATAATTAAACGATTACATAACTGTAACCCTCCTGCTTAGGGAACAGAATTTTTAAAAGTTGTAATACCAGAGTGTGATTTCATGAATGGAAACAGAGATTTGATATTATCCTTGACCTTCGACCTTTGACCTCACGCATCAAAGAAGTTGCTACATCGGTGAATCAGAGCCTGATGAGACTGGTAACACAGAGTGACGATGATGATACTAACCAACCTCCAGTCTCAAACACTCCAGAAAAAACTGATCTGTAAGTAGCCATTCTCATTTTAGATCCCATAGATACAGATACTTTTTTTTAGCAACTTGTTGAAACTTGCATATTGACATTTTGAATTATCACAGAGATGTTCAATTTTGTTGGTGTCATTTGGTCTATTCCACAGAATTACAGTGTAGACACATGTTAATTAGAGTTCTATTCTACATGTATGTACAGAGTCAGGTCTTATCAAATCTGCATTTGCTAAACAATGGTTACGAACATTTAAGTACTGCCTAGAGGGGTCTATTCATCTAAAAAGATAAAATATGTATTAAATATCTGTCCTCCCTGAAGTCTCTGGCATTCTATATCTCAATGGTCAAGGAATATGAAGCAAATAAAAGATTTTTATGCTTCCATATGTTACCAAAAATAAAGAAAAGAGAACAAATAATATCACAAATGTCAATTTTCTTACTATCTGGTCTGATCCAAGCTCTGGTAGGGCTATGAACTTGATAAAATAATCAGGTATCCAACAACTAAAATCTTGATGCTGCCGGTGATCTTTGGAACAAATAACCTTGGACTTGACCAAATAAATCATCATTCAATGTTAATCAGGCTGTGTGTATTGTGGAATTATATCATCCCTTTAGAACCCATATAACTCTTCCAGTCAAGCTGAAGCTCGCTCCCATAGTCCAGGTCCTGACCCGGTACCTAGGTCACAAGTCAATACAGACCAGGATAGCAGTCTTACAATGGATCTACCATCTACACATCAAGACACCAAAGAAGGTTAGTCTAAAGCATTCAATAACTGTAACCATTTTGTTGTTGACAGAGAGATATAGAGAGGTCAAAACAGAGAGACGTGTACATAATGAAAGAAAGTAATCAGGAAAAAAAAAATAGCAATGTTACCTGGTTTTGTACACATTGTCAACACCTCTTTGTGCAGAAAAAAAGAAAAGAAAATGACTACAGTAATTTGCTAATACAGAATTTGAAGAAGTTTGTGAAAGGTATCACTTTAATAGATGAAGCCAGTTTTTCATGTATAGAATCATTATTCCAAAGTATTTCAAAGTATAGATATTTTTTAATGAAAATGATGCTTCCCATATTACTAGAAGACTCGCATGTGGTGTTATGTTATATAACTTATATTTTGTTTTATTTTAACAGATATTCTATCATGTTGAACAACTCTTCCCAGTTATTTTGAAGACTCTCTCAGATCCATCAGATGAGGTTTGTAATATTGCAATTTATTTTGTCTAATTGATAGAAACTTATATGTCTTCTCATGGGATTTGCAACGTTAGCATCCGAGGATGAGCATCTAGCTGTTTGATTACTTTTTACAAACTTCTTACATTTAATGCAAAGTATTTATGTATATTAGTGTAAATGAAAGTGCTTCAACCTAATTGGACAGTTTATATTGGAAACTTTCAGTGAAATGATTGAAAGATTGTTGAAATAAAAAAAAATCTCTCTTTTTTTCTTCTATGTCCTTTTAAAAAATGGCTATGTTTAAGTGCAAATTTAGTATCGGGATAAAAGTTATACCGGTAACCTTAAATGTTTATAAAATGTAAGGCTAGAAATTGGGATGAATTCTTTGGTCGTCTTTGAAGGTTGTTCTCCGCGACCTCGAGGTCCTAGCCGAGATAGTATCTTCGTCGGCTGGTCCGGACTTTGTTGCCGACCAGCAAGAGACCAATCAGATCGCTCCGTCTGCTGCATCTAACGCATCCTTCAGGGCAGTGACGGGTACAAACAAGTACTTCACAGACTTCATGGTGAAGCTTCTGAGCCTCTTCTCGACCGATCCTCAACTCCTGGAGGATAGAGGATCCTTTATCATCAGGTAAAGATTGTTTAAAGCCCCACTGCACTAATTATAGCTACTCACGCCCTATATATAGCAAACAATGCCCATTCGGTGACCATTGGTCCACAATGATCCTCTTTTTCTCATGTTAATGTGAGAGCTGATTTGATGAGATAACCACATGTCAGTGACCTTGCAGGGTGGTCCAATCCCTTCTGTAAACTAGTACAGATTGCTTAAGCCGTTCACTACTGAATTCTTTCAGTCCAATAGCTTGAATACATGGACCAGCCGGATCCCGCAGGCGATGGGTTAAGAGACGTAAGTTTCAATTTTGCCAGACTAATAAATAGAAAGTATATATGCTTATACTCTTAGTAACACAAAGCGGGCTAAATAAACAATACTGACATTTGGGTGTTTGGGGACCAAATTTTGAAGGTTTTGTGGTTTCATTTTGTATTTTCAATATCAATGAAGACCAGGGCTCAAATTGATTTTTTGTCCACGGGGGCTCTTCCCCCCCAAAAAAAAGAGCACCCGTGAGAAGGCTCACGGGGGCTAAATTTGTCCCGGAGTGGTCTGGACTCGTGGATATTTCTTGCCATGAAAGAAATGAATTACAGCACTTAAATTCCTGAAAGGTACTTGCAGCAAATAATGTCACCAAAAAACAATTTGTGAAAGTTTATGTGTACATTGAATTTAATGCTATCAAATTTGAATTGAAATGTATTTTGACTTAAATGATTTTTGGTTTGGTTTTTATTCTCTCTATGCACGACAGACAGCTGTGCCTGTTATTGAATGCAGAACACATCTACCAGGCTCTGTCTAAGATTCTTTTGGATTCACCCGACATGAAGTTTGCTACTACCATGGTCCAGACATTAAACACTATTCTACTCACATCCACTGAGCTGTTTGATCTTCGCAATAAACTCAAGGATCTCAGAACAGAGGTGATATTCTCAATCTTCAATCTATAATCTCAATGCTCATATGCTATCCACCCACGATTTTAGCTTTACAAGAAAGAAAACAGAATGATTACACTACAAAAGTGATTTCTTCAAATGCCTCATTTTTAGAATGAAATAATTGTAGCATGAACATTTCAGCTAAAATGTTCACTATGTTTACATGGGGTTTGAGTGGTATTTAAAGTCATTATCACATTGGGATGATAGAACAAGACTAAAAATGAAGAGCATCTATATTCAGGTATGGGAACAAATTTTAAAATATTTAAATCAGATAATACTTCTCTATGTAGTGCATCATATAGGAGCAGGAAATATCTGTTAAAGTAATACTTGTAGAAAAAGAATGCTTTCTATTTTATTTTTTTTTTTTTTTTTAATTTAATTTATTTTTTTTTTTTTTTTTTTTTTTTACTGGTGTCACATATGAAAAGTTGAAATGCATGCCATGATGACATAAGGGCAGTATTATTCTTGTTCTCACACATGTCTTATTATATCCTGTGTGGCTCTTTTTCTCTCGCTCAGGCCAGTTGTAGTTTGTTTTGCTGTCTCTACAAGTCTTGGTGTCACAGCCCAGTTGCAACGGTCTCGCTTTGTCTCCTCACTCAGAACTACAAACATTCCTGCGATCTTATATACCAATTGTATCCTTAGAAAAAGAACCCAATTTTTGTTTAGATACTGTAGAACTAGCTCATGTGAATATACCTCAATTATGGGAAGACATTTCTTGAATGCTTCGAGCAACACAATAGCTGCCAAGCTAAAGCAATGTCTAATACTAGAGTCCAAGGTTTGGGACTATGAGTACAACACAAGCAACTTTTATAATTGTCTTGATAAAAAGAAGTTACATGTAACTCTATATGAATCATTCACAGTACTCAAAATATTTGTGTGATAACATAGACTCTTGTGCTATTCACTCGTGTGTGATGTCTTAAATAAAGGAATGCCTTATTTGTCAACGCCTCTACTTTCTAACTTGCCAAAATACAACATGTACCTAAATTGGGTTGCCTTGTCTTTTGCAGATTATTGCATTCTTGTATTACATAAAGTAGTAATTGGTGTAGTTCCTAGACCTTTTCATACTTTTTATTAGAATGATATTTTATAACTATGTTCAAGATTCAGAGGTTTCTGAAATTCATTTAAGCAAAAATGCAAAGATGTTATGTTTTTTTTTGTTGGTTTCCTTAACTATTTTGATGATTTCACAGCGGAGATTTGGAAGTCACGGTTGACTTTCTCACAGAGATTGACAAGTTAGTACAGCTTATTGAGTCACCTATATTCACATGTAAGTATGAAGGTTCTAAGATGCTATACATGTACATGTTTCACCTCTACATTTTGCACTAGAAAATCACAGATTTATTTAAACAAGTAGATTAATGTTTGACATGGTATTAAATCTTGGTTAGAAAACTAAAAGAAGGAATGCTAATAATTCTCATTTTGTATATATGGAACACCACTCGCATTGCTGTATTGAAAGCATTATTATTTTTACGAAGGGTTTGAAGATAGTATCTAATCTCATATTAGTAATTGCATTGGTCAAATTATATCTCTCCTTCTTTTTCAGGTAATGTTATAAATCATCCAAACAATGTAATTTTGCCCTAGTGTACATAAATTTATTACTCATGTACCTGTGCATTATGCCCTAGACCCTGGGAAATTTCACCATTATGGTGTATTCTTGCACTGGCTTTGATCTCGAGTCACGGTACCACATATTAACATTCTAAAGTACATAATATACCACGAGTGCAGACAATTTTTCTTAATCAAAATGCCTTCAAAGTAGTACCAGTATTCTACAGGGCTCAAAAGTTTTAAAGCCCCACTGCACTACTTATAGCTTCTTGCGCCCTCTATATATCAAACAAACAATGCATAATCAGTGACCATTGGTCCCCCATGATCCTTTTTTCTTATGTTAATTGAGAGCTGATTTGATGAGATAACCACCTGTCCAGTGACTTTGCAGGGTGATCTAATCCATCCTGAACTCTAGTACAGATGGGCTTTAATGAATAAACTTTGACCTTTAACAGATCTGCGTCTTCAGCTGTTGGATGCTGAGCACAACCCCTACCTTCTGAAGAGCCTGTACGGTCTGCTCATGCTGCTCCCCCAGAGCACCGCTTTCAACATCCTTCATCATCGCCTGACCTGTGTACCTAACCTACAGTACCTGTCTGGCACGGGGGGAGCCCCCAAGAAACTCTTCCTACCAGGCCACAAGGCTGCCGTTGGTCCAAGGTAAGCAGAGCTTGGTATTCAGTCAGGGGTTATTAGTTGTTTACCAAGCAGAAGGATATAAGCACACATTTTGGTTGGATTTTGTGTGTGTGTGTTGTTTTGTAATAAAACAGGCTTGATAATTACTGGATTTAAAATCGGTTTCCCGATTTTTTTCTTCTCCTCCCTATGTTCCTAATTTCCCCCCAATTTTCTTACTAGAAAGGAGGGGGGGGGGGGGGGCGGGGGAGGAGAATTGAGATTTAAAAAAAATAAAAAAATTGTAATCTGTCAATGATAACGCATTTGTATGAATCAAATCAAATTGTGTTTTACAGATGTTATCTACTGGTAGTAAATGTTTGAATTTGAGAGTGGATATTAATTTGTGAGGACAGAAAATTTCAAGAGATTGTGTGGTCAAAACGTTTCATGAAATGTTATGGACTAAACTGTGTTGTACAGACTCCATCATGTCTAGTTTTTAAACTTGAAAGTGCATATGTTTAAAAAATGTCCGACCACTGGCTGTGCATTCATTCACACATTTTTGCCAGGCATTCAGATCAAAAGAAAGTTTTCTGCTCCATCATCGTTCGTGGTTGGGGAACAACAACAAAAGTTGGCCATGCAACAAGGCACTATTGTTGTTGCCATTCTTGTTGATCTTAATGTTGGTTAATATCATTTTGATCTGGGAGTTTCATTTGCAACTATTGAAACAGTTATGGGCATAATGATAACATCTGGGTATTTCTTGGTTTCGTTATCCTTCCTTCTTTCTGTAAAGTAAAAGTGGGCCATGCTACAAGGCACTATGGTTGTTGTCATTTTTGTTGATCTTAATGTTGTTTATTATCATTTTGATCAGGAAGTTTCATTTGCAACTATTGAAAAAATTTAGGCATAATGATAACATTTGGGTGTTTCTCGGTTTCGTTATCCTCCCTTCTTTCTGTACAGTAAAAGTGGGCCATGCTAGTATGCATTATTGTTGTTGCCATCCTTGTTGATCTTAATGTTGTTTAGTATCATTTTGATCAGGGAGTTTCATTTGCAACTATTGAAAACAGATAGGCATTATGATAACTTTGGGGTGTTTCTTTCAATTCTCATTTATTTCATTCTTGATTAAAAATTACATGGATACAAAAGATACAAAATAATTTCATAAACAAATTAAGACAATTAAATGGGGAACTACACAAATAAATCCCTTAGGCCTTGTACAAGCTTAGTTCCCAAAGCATTCATAGCATAATGTAAAGCAAAGATAACAACAACAAAAACAAAACATAACAAAACAAAACAAAACAAAAACAAAAACAAAAACAATCTTTATCCTTTCTTCTGTCTTTACAGTAAGGGTGAATCGTCTCACAAGAAGAACATCAACTGGACCCAGATGCTAGAGCACTTTCATCGGATCCAAGAAGAGCACAGTAAGGCTAAGAGATCCAGGCACCAACCCCTGGAGAACCTGGCATCCGGGCGAACCTGAGACCGGGCATTTCCAATCTCGATGATGCCTGCCTGCCTGCTGTTGGACATTCAGCTGCATCTGTCGCTCCATACTCAGGAGGGGGGAAATGGCGCCTTTGGGGGATGCCAGAAGCCATAGACAATGATTTTCTTACGAGTCGTTGTCAGGGATTTTTGTCAAATACCATTTTCAATGATTTTATCTTTCCTCAATTTCAATGATTTTGTCAGAAGGCATTGTCAATGATATTGTCTTAAGCTATTGTCAATGATCGCTATTAATCTACATTTGCCATTCTCGACCCAGGTGAGGTAAATGGGTACATGGAATGGAATTTTTTCCTCAAAATGTTGGAGCGAAATAATGGCAGCCATCCTAAACTCATTTAATTGTGGAGTGCCAGGGGTGTCAGTCAAGTCTAACCAGACGTGAGCGCTAAAGAAGAACCCACTATGATTATTATTGTTATTATCATTGATTTTTTTTTAAAGCCTTTGTCAATGTTTAGGTCATAAGCCATTGTATTAAAGTGATGTTGTCATGTTCTGTCTTATCAGTGGTATAAATTAAAAAGGGGAATCCCCAAACTGAGAAAAAAACATGTAATTATCTCTGCATCTCAGTTTTGACCACACCAGTGCATCTTGGAGGAATAGTCCTCAGGGTTTGGGCGAAAGGGATGTTGTGTCTTGACATGGCCCTTTTGGTATGTTTTTTAACAGAAATCATACAATGCGAAATAAACACTGCAAATCATCAACATCATCATAGAAATAATGATGATTATAATAAGTGTATCATAACTCATCTTAGAACTCTACATTTATAGAAGAACATCGAGTGGAATATTAAAGATTCTTTTTTTGGAACAAGCCTGTATGTATAGGAATTTTGATATTGTGATATGAAACTGGCTGAGAATCATAATATAGATTCACTTTGCATAGATACTTATCTTTATTTGGGGATGTAGGGTAACCAAGGACTATGTACTGTACCAAAGAAACACAACCACTCCTTGTTTTCTCCTCCCACCTCTCTTTTCATCTCTCTCCCCCCTCCCCTCTCTCTCTTTCTCTCTTTTTTTCTCTCTCTCTCTTTCTCTCTCTGTCTTTCTCTCACTGTCTCTCTTTCTTGTTATTTCTCTGCATTTGTTTGCACCCTCTCTTTCTCCATCTCTTTTCCTCCTCCACCAACAATCTCTTTCTCTTGAGTTCTCCCCCTCTCTTCTTATGTCTTCCTATGTTCCCTAACTCGTTATTTTCTGTCTTTGTTCCTTCTCCCCTCCTCTCGCTCTCTCTCTTTCTCTCTCTATATATCTAGATCTCTCTTTCTGGATCTCTTATCACCCCCCTCTCTCTCTCTCTCCCTCCCTCTCTTCTAAAAAGAAAGAGGTGATAACATAATGTTATCACCTCTTTCTTTTTTATGTTGAATTGAAGTTAATACACATTCTTATATTCCCTTCCTTTTTAAACCCAGCCCTAGAAGTGCTTCATTGAATCTAATCAGTAACTTATTTTTAGATACATGTACTGTATGTTAATGGTAATGACTACATATTTTTGGTTGTTTTTAGTTGTATATCTGCAAGCTTTGATATTTATATTTTTGTACTTCAGAATTAATGATTATATCATCTATCGGGTAATTTGTTATGTTATATGATGCTATGTTATATGATGTTTTAATCATAACGATGATTCCACAATTGTTCCCGGTTGAGTACAAGGTTAGTATGAGGACATGTTGAGCTCTTTGAGTTTGAAAGTAGGATTTTAAGTATGATTATAATACTTGATCAGTCTAAAGTTTTATGGATGTAGGTTTGGTCAAGAATCAAGTGAAAATACACAATTTGCCTACTTTACCTGAAAACATTTATGGACTTTCAGTCATTATCTCAACATTTACTTGAAATGATCACAGTTTCATTTACTTTTTTATTTTAGCCAGAAACTGTATGCATACATGCCATGTCATGTGAATGTACAGTATGTAATGTAATGTAGACTTTTGATGTGCAATTTATAAATTATCTCTTGAATGAACATGTAAAATTTATATTTGTGTGTTATGGTAATCTGAATTTCGTTTAAGTTTTACAAGCTTTTTAAAAGCTCTTTGATTATATCTTATTGAACTTCAATGGACACGGTCATTTTTCTACCCCTATTTAATGTCATACTTTCTAACATTCAATATACTAACTTTATTTTCATTTTTCATTTACATGCAGCTGAGAAAACATTGACTAGAAAAGGATAATGACATCACAAAGAACTTTGCCACAACAATAATCTCCCTGTATCTCATTGTCTTTTTTCATGGGGTAGATATACCAAAGGCCTAAAGATTATTAAACTTTTTCCAGTGCAGGATTAATCTGCACCAGTGTTTAAAGGGTTGTCATGGGGGTAATATCAACCCCCAGAAATACATTAGATTAGAAAAGCCCAAGTCAAACTTCAGAAAGTTGAAGATTCAACATTTTTCCTTGGATAGTGAGAATGATTGCAATCCATTGTTTTGTTTAAACAACCATTTTTATCACATTTTCAGAATAAAATTGCTGTTTGGGTATAATTAGGGGAAAAATAGCATATATATTGTTTTGTACTTAATGTGTCACTAATTCAGTGAGAGTATTTTATTGCTAATAAATCTGAACGGATAATAGCTTACCGGTACACCATTGACTTTAATTTTTAAAGATCAATTTTAGTATCATGTAAATGACTTGTTTATTTCGATGTGCAATGTCCATGGTTAATTCAAATATTCTTTCAGGAAAGAGGCACCTCACTGCATGATAATGGAGCATCATAGTTTTGACTTATGAATTGTCTACAGGTGCTTTTTAAAAATAATTTGTATCAAATATTACTGATTTACAGCTTTTTAAATTTACACTGAGATCCGAACAGGAACATATGCAATGTACTGTATATTCTTTGAACAGGTAATAGGCATTGTTCTGCAGCATTCTATGTCATAAAAAGTAGTTGTGAATATGTTTTTTATATTTCTGTGCATTTGCATTTTTTGTTGAAAAATAGATTATTTGTATATTAAAAGAATATAAAGAGAGATTATGTACATGTAAATCATGGTTTTGTACTTCTTTTCTGTAGTTCAAAAGATACACGTAACTGGATGTATATAGTGGGACGACTCGATGCCCATCAAAGGACGATACGTCAGTAATAATACATGTAGTCGTCATAGTCTGTTCCTACAGTCATATAAATAACCTCAAGCTATGCAAAATGTATATTTGTATTAAGTCAAGAGATGAGAGGGGGAGAACTGCAAAAAGCCAAGCTCTAATCTACGTGGAGGGAATTCTGTATACTCAACTACCTGGTATTTCTCAGAAATTATATACGTTTTCTTTCTGTTTTAGACGATACATTTGTGGCATGACGTGTTTCGTTCTTGACATTTATAGAATGGCTCTCTACTTGTATTACTATGTCTCTCTATCTAATTGAATTTCAAAAGCAAAGAGTAGGCACACGTATATGCCTCGCCTAACCCAATACATTAATAACATGTACATGTATATTGTATAGCAAACAACATACTCAAGGGTATTCTCACCGAGGTCAGGCACTCTTGTATGAAATCTCCTCATAATTGAATTCTTGCCACACTATCAAAGGAAATATTAAAACTTAATCTTTCTGGGAATTTGATTGCAATTCGAACCCACTGGCTAAGAGTAACTGTGACGTATTTATCACGCAGCAGATGGGTTGTTTGGACCAAGAACATATATTAAAAAAAGAAAAATTATATAAAAATAGACATAGACAAAAACTTGCTGGAAAAATAAGACGCATGGGTTGGGAGTGGTACACGAGGACACCAAGGATTTATATTAACTTGCTATGCTTACTGTAAAGCTGCTGTACATTTCAATCTAAAATCAGTGCACAGATGAGTACAGCATAACCTGAAAGTTTTTTTTTTAAACTCTGAGAATTTTTTACCTGTCATTGCTAGAACTCAAATTTACCATTAACCTTTTTGTGGAAAAAATGAGTGAGGTTGAAAATATGTATCAATTCTGAACTGCTTGAAACCATTACATGGAAAGTCACATGTGAAATAAAAGATAAGTTGGCCTCTTTTATTTTTTTTGTGAGTATTCAATGAAATTATACAAAGTGCCATCAAATATCAATGCATGGAGATACTGAAGTAAGAAACGAAATATAGTGTGGCATAAATATCAAATGTATACCTTTCCATCTCGCATTATCTTTATAAAAAGATAATCTTAGTGAAAACACTTTATCCCCCCCCCCCCCCCCAGATGAAAAAGCTTCACTTTGAACATCACTTTCACTTTCAAAGAAATGTACTTTACAAAATATTACAATATTTAATGAAAGAGAATGACACACCGTTTTTATTTTGTACAAAAGATCATATAAGAATCTATGTTTTATTACTTGGCTCTTTGGTGCATAAAATCTAGAAAACAATAAACAAATGGCAGACTTTTCAAGTACAAATAGCCACTTACAAAAGATATCTACACAGCTTGTAACACTATTGCTGTGAAAACTGTTGGGAGAAAGAACTCCAAATATATGGAACTATTTAACAAATACATCTCTTAATATATTCTATTAATATGGTTGAAGGTTTATCATTCCTCATAAACCATCAAATTCAAACAATTGGGCAATGAAAATGGAAGATATTCATTGTTGCTTGTTTGCAAAAAAAATTACAGAAGACCTTTTCTCATCATGTGAGAACTACCTCACAAATTATTCATACGTTGAACATCTTCACTTGCAAATTTACAGAAATATGCATAGCTTATTTATAAATGTAGGGTGAAGCGCAAGAATAACTGCTCCAAGTCTACAAGCACATATAAGGCCTACATGTATAATATAAGTAACTTGTAGCAATTTTAACTAACCCCCTCTTCCACAAACAAATAAATATCAATGTGACACAATTAAAAACTTAACATTTTGAAGTGAATGAGTTTGGTCAATACAACAATGCTTGATCAACTGTTCAAAAATCAATGACAGTCTTTCATCTTCCCCTAATATCACTTGAATGCTAACGTTAGAACCTATCAGGCAAAATAAGTTACATGTGTGATTGTTTGGAAATGAATGCAGATGTTTACAAATATCTTTAGAAGGATTACACTTCTTTCTCTGGGTTGCCATGGGGACGGAGAAAATAGTGCACAAACTGTTGATTTAAATTCTTCAGAAGGCAATATGCATTTGGGCATTAGATTTGTACATGGTAGACACTCTACAATCATGCCTAGGATTTAACACGCAGTACAAATAATATAATCTTCAAATTAAAGAATCTGCAACATGTACACTCTTTATCATGATTACGTAAAATAATGGCCACACAATGCCCACATATAAGTAGTTAATTACAATGATACTTGAGCATACACTTTATATGCTCTCTATACCGTGTGTCTCAAAAAAAACGTAACACTTTTGAAATGGTTGCCAAATTGAGCATATATAATTTTATGAAAAAATGTCTATATGTATGGAAAGCTAAAGGACCAACCTTTCATATGATATGAAAAAATTAAAAAAAAATCATGCTTCGATGGACAGTGTTCACTTAAGTTAGAGGTATGAAAATGGGCCTGCGCAGGATTTTTCCTTCCAATTTTGGACAGGTAAATTACTTGTAACTTACAAAATAAGGTCGATATGAGATATTCATGATCGATGGATCAAAAGGATATTTTGAATCAAAAGGATATTTTGAATACCTCGAATTCTGGTATTTTCAATGCATAATGAATGATGTACTTAGCTATTACATGTTTGGGTCATTCATAAAACCTGAATAAAATGTGATTGATGATCCACCAAACTTACGGAAGAAAACTGATAAAGAAAAGGCAAGGGGTAGGTGATGGGATGGGAAAAGGTTGTGGGGGGGAGGAGAGTGGGTTGCATAATGTCAATTATGATTTTGAATACGGTATTTCAATTTAACATTTTCCCATTCTTCCTTCATCCTGTTCACATCTACCAGATCAATGATACAATAAGATGGGAGTGGAAGTTGGTGTGTGTGTGTGTGTGTGTGTGTGGCAGGGGTGGTGTTTGGGGATTGATAAATGACAGAGAGAAAGGACTGGTATTCAAAACATCCTTTTAACTCTTAATCCATCGATCATGAATATCTCATATCAAACTTATTTTGTATGCTAAAAGTAACTTACCTGTCCAAAATTGGAAGGGAAAATCCTGCGCAGGCCCATTTTCATACCTCTAACTTAAGTGAACACTGTTCATCGAAGCATGATTTTTTTTTCAATTTTTTCATATCATATGAAAGGTTGGTCCTTTAGCTTTCCATACATATCAACATTTTTTCATAAAATTATATATGCTCAATTTGGCAACCATTTCAAAAGTGTTACGTTTTTTTTGAGACACACGGTATAGGTGTTATGTTCAAAAGCATACTTTAACTTTTTGATATTTTACCTTCTGAATACTTATATGTCACACACATTACCTGTCGCCCCTTTCCAAAGAAATGTGAATATTAAGGATTAATTCCATATTTCATCAGGCTTTCACAGGGCCTCTGAGACCAGGCCCTTTTTTCACAAAAACATTTCTCACGTCAACTATCAACAATTCTTACCGGTACATAAAATGTTCTCACAGCAAATTAAATGCAACAATTTCAATTGCTTCTATCAATTATTGTCAATTTGTTATTGATCTAAAAAAAAAAGTTTTATGAAACAGGGCCCTGATGAAAACCTGTGCATCATTTTGCTGAAATTCAAAGAAAATAATCAATGCAATTTACAGTAAGATTTAAACAAGGGAAAACATTTGCAAACAGCAAAAACGTTTCTGTTAAAATAAAAAAATAAAAAACTACAACAGTAAACTCATAGTGATGCCTTTTAAATGTCAGGGATAGAATGATGCTTTTGAAAAATAATTTTAAACCACATAAATCTATTACATGTAATCATATTCATACCAATGTTCAAATTAATAACTTTCTCTTTAAACTCTCAAAAATTGGGCGGTGAAAATATGCACAAAAAATAATGGTATATGAAACATTCATTCATAAAACCAAACACAAACACATCAATCCAAATTTCATCATGAATTGTAACTATTAGGCCTAATTTGTATGATAATTATACAGGTAATGTAATTATTGATTTATTGGGTGTTTTAATACTAAAGGCACTACCGGTATTTAAAGGACAATTAATAGAAGAAAAAAAGAGAAACAGATTGATGAACATGAAATGACGCAAAGAGAGAATTTGTAATATGTAATCTGTTTTCTTATAACTTAGTGGCCCCTATTTAAAGTTGGAACCAGTATGAATAATGATTTTAGGAAAAAAAATACATTTGAAAAATCTGTCATGATGGGTGATGTCATACCTGAACTATCAAACAATGTCCTACTCAAAATACCTTTCTCAATTTTCACAATGATATGTAATATTATAAAATATATGATCAGAAAGGGTAAAGTAGGTACACAACAACATCATGACTAATTTGCTAATTGAGGAAATTTCAATATGATAGCGATTTCCTTTAAACATGATATAGAATTAAAAAAAACAATTATTATTCATTATTTTCTATGACTAATTGCTAAAGATATAATAGAAAGCTATTTGTTAGCAGGAGGAATAATTTGGGCTCCATACATGTCAGATAGTATGTTCCCTCTCCACCAAATCAAATATTGATAATGATAATATTTGCTTGAAAATATCATTAAATACCAAAATATTTGTGGGCCTGTAAATTTTATGTAAACATGTATAAATGCAATACAATTTAAACCCAAACTTGAAAATGTGCATAAGGAATATTCAGAATGTGTCAATTATGTCATTGCTCATAATTAAAAATAAAAATAAAAATATTCCTGCTGGTCCCATCGGCCATCATTTATATCAATATAATTCTGTCCAAACTGATGTTCTCATTACAAATCTAAATTGAACGAGCCATTAAAATGCAAATCATAAGAAATGTACACATACGTATAGCAAATGTATGAAATATTGGAAAATATGTTCAACAAAATCAAAACAAAATATCCCATAATCACATCCTCTCTACATATGAACACATATTTACAGATGCAGAGAAAGGCAGAGCCTATACAGAAAAACGGTCATTGATACAATGAAAAATTGGGGGAATTGAAAACTTTCAAAATAATATTGATAGAGATAACTCATGAGCCATAACATTAGCAAAAAAATATTTCTTTAGGGGCATAAACTTAGTGTTATCCAAATCACATTCATGTTTCATGATGAAGACTAATTTGATATTTGTCATACTTGGGAGAAACTGACACCTCATTCATTCATTCATAAGGATGATATTAAACTCGATGCATTTTGGAGCATTCCAGAGTCCAAAAGTTTGAGGGAGGACATTTTGAAAAAATAATAATTTCCAGCATTTGAAATGTGATGAGGTTGTACATTGACTCTTGTTAAAAGTGACCGGCAAAAATTATATATCATACACGGAATTCACACTTTGCATCAGTGAACAAGACGATGAAGGATGATAGAATTTGATTGGTTACATGGTTGACAACTTAACATCATTGGATAGAAGTGACCTCAAGAAAGTATTAATGAATAAGACAATTTTTGTAATGCTCAGTAATAAGCATACTGATATAATGAGTACACATATGATTAAAATCTTCCTTTTACATGGGTTATACGTGTACATGGAAGTCATTCTTTTTTGGGCGATTCCATGCAAGTGTCCCACATGACTTGTGTCTTTTTCCGACATATTTCATTTGAAAATGAAGAATCTCTTGGTTTGACCATTGAATAATGGTGCTTTCTGGTACAGCTACCATTAGTCATAATATACCAAGAGATTTTCATTCAAGGATGAACTATATGGATAAATGTCATATGCTGTGTACAGGATACATTGCAAGGAGTCGCCCTTCTGCGAGTTAGATTGTATTGCTCACGAACACATTATCTCATAGCTTAGCAACATTAACTTTTTTTCTTAATCAAATACCCAGTACTGGTAATAGAACTGCAGAGAAAAGAAATTTAAAAAAAGAAAAGAAATTAAAAAAAAAAAAAAAACTTGAAACAAATGGGGTAACAATTCCATGACTGCACAGTTTTGACAATGATTAATATATGTTTAGTACTGTACATCAAAGTACTAAATGAGAATAAGTAATATAATTCTTCAAGTTCATTTGTGCCTTTGTAACTGGAGTCTCGAGGAGTTATATGTGAGATTAGGAAAACCTATCCATAAAAGTCCTTTTACATACTAACATTTTACAAGTACATGAAGACATTTCTATTGTAAATTTTGGAGATACCGTATCCCTTTTGTAAGCCAAAGATATAAAGTTGTATAAGTTGTATTAAGAAATTATTACTCAAGAAGTCTTTCAGAACACAGAGAATGAAAACATAATTTTACATGGAATTATATGAGTGAGAATCACATGACATTGATTGAATTACCTCTTATGACAAAATAAAGAAAAAAAGTGTTTCATATTATCGATAAAAAAGAGAATTCTATTTGTACCAATATACCAACCCTAACAGGGCTGGTATTCAATTAAATCTATAAGTCAGAAACAGTATTATTTTACTCAGTTTTCAGCTTAGATAAAGTACTGAATTAGACAACTTTGGTATTAGTTGATGCTTCTGGCCAAGCATTTTACCTTAAATTTAAAGGGAAAGTCCACCCCAGGATTTTTTTTAGCTGACGATATAGACCTAATAATACCATGAAGAATGATACAAGTCTCATTAAAATCCATGATCACATAACGAAGATATATCGACTTTTTTATCGAAAATCAGCCGCCCCCCAAATGCAAATGCGTTACATGGGCAAAAAACGATCGCCAAAAAATAACCGATAGTATCGAAATTGTGACGTATGTTGCGAGCTGCCTTCTTATTTCGCAGACATTCACTTTCGCTCGCGGTACACTGTTATCGCACTGACACGACGAATCATGAATGAAAGTGAAAGCGAAAGTGAATGTCTCCGAAATAAGAAGGCAGCTCGCAACATACGTCACAATCGTTTCATGCCCATGTAACGCATTTGCATTTGGGGGGCGGCTGATTTTCGATAAAAAAGTCGATATATCTTCGTTATGTGATCATGGATTTTAATGAGACTTGTATCATTCTTCATGGTATTATTAAGTCTATATCGTCAGCTAAAGAAAATCCTGGGGTGGACTATCCCTTTAAGACAGCTCCCTAACAGACTTGAGCCAGTTGTTTTTGAAGCATTGATTGGCAGGGTTATGATTTTCATACGCAGTCATCATACACTGTGCAATCTTATATTAGCATGCATTAAATGCGACACGTAAATTACTCATTACTTTTGATCGACCGTGTGATGTCACAATACTTATCATCAGTAAGTATTTTGCCGTGAAGTTGGCTTGCGAAAGTTAATTGTCTAAATGTGATCTGAATACGAGTTAAAACATTTTACTGAGCTAAGCCAAATGCTAAGTAAAGTTTATACTTAAACAAAGTAATGAATTGAATACTGGCCTGGCTACCATTATAAGTACGGTAGGTAGCTAATTTAGAATGAATTCCATACCAAGTCTACCATCCACATAATTGTGTTTCCAATCACGTTTTTGGACTAATTTTTAGCATACAAGTTCAAAAGGTAAATAGTATTAAATCGAAAACCTATTCAGGATGGAGTTCAAGCAGCACAAAATCAACATCTGACTTGCAGCAGCAACAAGATACGTTTTTTATTGAATATATTTTCTTTGAAGAGTTGTGCATGTTTTGGTGTGGATTGAAATCTGATCTACTGTGGGGTCCAGGAGTTTTTAGTAGTTGCATGTCTGACCATGAAGGAGGGGTCAAACTTACCCTCCCAACAGCATAGCCTGAATAGTGTTAACTCACACTACTACAAGTCAATATATCAATACAGACTTTCCACAAAGCTTTTATCGATAACAAATAAAGCATGAGTTTTTTTAAAGTTCTTAATGATTTACAGACCGAAATGGATCATCTTTATCCATATGCTCCTGTTTATAATGCTGGTTAACACTACATCGAGAGCTACTCTGGAAACTACAGAGCTGGCATTTGAGAGGTTCATTTTCTTTCTTTTGATGTCTTTTCATCTTACGCGGCTCAGCCGTGTGGTAGTCACAATGCCAGCAGCAGAGGACAGTCCTACCTGACTCTCGAAGTACCTGACGACTGCAGTGTAACACCGTGTCTCCACACTTCACAACAAGGTCAACGGCAACTTGTGGAGAGGGTGTTGATGGAGCTGTCGCAGGTGTTGCTGGCTGGGCATTTGTGGAATCTGGGCTGAGCAACTCCAGAGGTAGGTACTTATCACTTGTATTTCCAAGAATAGCTCTGCTTGTTACAACGGAGGATGTTGTCGGTGTCAGAATTGTTGATACTGTAGTGACTGTTGCTGTTGCTGCACCTGTTCCTGGTGATGTTGTAGTTGTTGTATGCCTGCTTGGCAGTGGTTGTGGAGGTAATCTTGGCATGGATTGTGGTGGGGTTGATATAGTTGAAGCCATCAAGGATGGAGTATTGTAGGGTACACTGGATACAGAATGTGGAGGGGGATATGGTGAAAGGGATGAAAAGCTGCTCATGGGTCTAGGAGGGAATGTATGGTCACATGGCAATGATCTTTGATATCCATGTGAGCTAGCCAAAGCCATGCTGTGTCTTCTAGCACTTCGCTCAAGGAGTCTCTTCAGATTCTGCTCAAAGATAGAGTTCTGCTCTCTGTTGGCTTCAATGCTGCTGTGCTGCAAGGAGGGTACCGGTGGCGGTACCTGAGCTGATTGTGAGCTCACTGGATTTGCCACACCAGTTGAACTCTGCCCAAGGTGTGGCATTCGCAGCGGCATAGGGGATATTGCGCTATCATAATGGGGTGCAGGGTGACTGATGCTATTTCTGGCAAAGCTGTCTTGATGGTCAGAAGATGAAAAGCTGCGATGCAAAGGAGAAGAATGGAAGTTGGTGTTGACTCCTGGAGACAGACTATGAATGGAAGATGGGTATCTAGGGCTGTACAGAACACTGTCATGAACATGGAGTTGGCCACATGAATGGGGTGAAAGCAAGGGAAGATCTGTGCTTGGTGCAGGACTAGGTGACATATAGAGAGGTCTGTGGAGAGTACTGAAATGCGAAGGTAAGTACATCCGATGCCGATCATGCATAACAGGAGTGAAAGTATGATGCATGGCTGATGGTGATGAAGACATGACCTGAGATGGCTGCACATTCTGTTCTGAAACGCTAGTTGTAGGGAAGCTCCCTGGAAGCGGTACACTATGGATACCTCCCATGGGAATACCCCGAGGAGGTGTTGAGTTTCCAAACATGATTGGAGGAACAAGTGGATATGGCATCCTTGGACCCGACTCTGTGCTGGGGACATTGAAACTTGCAGAAGAGGCAGGATGAGGAATAGGCTGCCTCTGACTGTTGCCTGGAAATATGGGAGCTTGGACTGAACCTGGTAACTGCATGCGATTTGAAGAGCTCCCTCTAGTGTCTGACATACTTGCATGATTTCCAGACAGATTACCAGGTGGTGGCAGAGGTTCAACCATACTTGGTCTTGTCTGCAGGTTGCTCTGTAGGGGAACAGACTGTACTGAGGTAGATGTCATCACAGTTGTTGGGCTGCCATGTCTTGCCTGGGCCCCTGTTGGATCAGGGCAACTTGCACGATGAGCAACAGAGACCGGTTGTTGATGTCGACTCCCACCACCAGGAATAGGATTACTCTGGCTGACAGGGACATTTCCAGACCAAGAAGGCTGCCATGCCTTACTCATTGAAGCACCTGTCACAGAAGATGTTGTCGCTGTCATTCCTGTTGAAACAGAGGCTGATCGTGTTGTAACTGGTGCTGTAACTGGTGCCTGGCTTCTGCTTGCATTATAGAAGTTTCCACTACTGAAACCAGAAGACCCTGGTTGGCTATTGGTAACACCAGGCATCAGGGAAGGATGAGACCTATTACCCATATGAGATGACGACTGAGCAGAGTTGTGCATTTGACTTTGCTGTGTTTCATCTTGTCTGTTGCCTACAATTGTTTTGTTTGGAGTTTTCTCATTTGAATTTGGACCAATAGGATATGAAGCCTGTTTAGTTTGGCTCTGTAACCCAGCTGGATAGCCACTGGTGACATTTCCTGCCAAAAGGGGATTTGGCATCTGTTGGCTGTTTGGCATAGCATTCCTATTTCTGTTTGAAGGTGCATAGTTCATATTAGTTCTATCTGAGTTATCATAAAAACTTGGCCTTGGTGCAAGGGTCTGGTTTGTATTTACATTCGGCATGCTGAAATTATTGGACATGGATGCTTGTTGCCTTTGATGTGCAGCAGTACTCTGAGAACCAGCAGAATACGCCAATGATGTTTGATTTGCAGTCTGTGGATTCGCCACACAAGTTTGTGTAGCAGTAACATGCTCTTTTGACATGGGACCAGAAGAGGTTACAGCTGAACAAGTTCTACTTTGCAACCCTTCCATATGCATACTCCTTTGCTGGCCAACAGAAGACGCAGCAAAATTAACCATCCCATTTGGCCGACTACTTGGGGTTGTTGGTTCTGAATAGCGATTCTGTATTGGAGATAAGTCAGCATTAGGTAATCTTCTCACATTACTGTTACTTGATGTACTCCATTGGTGTGTTGGTTGGGATGAAGATGAAGCCGTTGACAGGAATTGATGACCTTGACTGGATCCTTGGGCATTGCTATGAGTGTTTACTTGGTCAGAAGACCTGCGCATTTGCCCCGGTGGAACATCAAAACTTTGAGATCCAGATTGGGATGAATTAGAAACATTTTCTGACGTTTGAGACGATACAGATGTACTGGTTGCTGTGCTAGTTGTCAAAGGAACACTGCGAGGTAGTGGTGTAACTATAGCTGTGACAGCTCTCCTTGTCGGGCTGTCTGTCAAAGTTCCAGCTACAGATCCAGCGACATCTGACATACCAAGAACTGCACTCACACTGTCATCTGAAGAGCTGAGTAAGCTTCCTGCAGACTGGTCCATTTCTACACCGAAAGAATGAAGTTCATCAATACCATAAAAATTTGATTCATCTGGGTGATCATGCTCAGCATTCTGTACTGCCGCAATCCTTTGTGCTAAATTATGAAAGGGTCTAAGCACGTGTCTGTTTTGCGGCTCGTTTCTTGTCATATTTTGCTGATTACCTTGAGCATAATTCCAATGTGAACTGTGAGAAGCACCAGCTACGACGGAACTTGTTGGATGACATTGTGGACGCAATTCCTGCATATTGCTATTGGTAACCACAGAACTGGATGGTGTAGAAACAAGGGTATTCGGATTTGTCAGGTTAGAAGGCACACTATTATGATTTGAAGTATTATAGTAAGGGAATGAATGGACAGAGGTTCTAGGAACACTCAAAGGAGACGAAGCAATATTAGCATGCTCATTTGACGGCTTATTGCCAAGAGTTGTTCCAGTGGGCAGTACTGATAGATTCATGTTTACTGTGGAAGGATTTTGAAAATTATTACAATTATTTTCCTGTGGCATACTTCGGCCTGATTGATTTGCAGGTGATCCTCTGTTCGTCCTTGCTTGAGTAGCAGACACAGTCGGATTTTGGGCCGCTGGTTTTGATGAATTCGAGTAAGATGGATATGGTAAGTGGCAATTATTCACAGAGATATCTCTTGATGTTGTCACCACCGATCCTTGAGTAGTTCTTGAAAGTGAAGACTGAGATTTACTCGACTCATCTGGAGTCACTGTCACATCCCCACATTTGTTAGAACTTCCATTAGAAATCTCATTTGTATCTGTAACTGATGCATTTGAGTCTTCCACATCTATCTGTTTGTTACTCGTAGAGTGCCTCTGGCTACCATCTGAAGTCTCATCACTATTGCCATTTGAGCTCTGCTTATTTTGACCCAACGTTACAACCATTCCTTTTGATATGCTATTGACATCAAGAGCATCACTGGATGATACTGCAATAGAAATGCCATGGCTGGCCATAAAATCTCCTCCAACACCACGAAGAATATCCCTGAACAAGGACTCATTCTTAATCATGCTGTACTTGTACCGGCATGGTTTAGCTTTTGGTCCTTTACTGTCCGCACCCTCTCCTGAGCATGATGTTTTGTCTTGTTTTGATGAGGTCGCTTTCTTGCTATGTTTGTCTTTCTTGCTGCCACTAGGACTTTCTTTTTCACTGCATGGAGCATTATGCTTGGAATCTGATGCAACTGCGAAAGTAACATTTGAGGCACTTGGAGATGCAGCTTGATTAAGACTTACAACAACTGGCACCATGACTGGAATTGGAACTGGAACCTGCAGAGGAACATAGGAACCATCTTTGCCAGGGACAACTGGCACTGGAATCGGCATGATCATGGGTCCACCGCACATGAAAGGAAAAGAGCTTCCAGGTCTCATGATGAATGCACTGCTGGGATCAAACTTGGGTGTTGGAAGCACTACATGTTCTTTCCTTTGTGATGAATTATTCTTTACAGGAAGCACTGACAATACTGCCTGATGCTGGTCTTTTCTCATCACAGGCTTGGGAGCGATGGGTTTGAATTTTTTTCGACACAGGTCTTCCATGGAGGCATCTGCTGAGTCACTCTTTTCAGGTATCCTCTTTCTAGCCGCAACTGCCAATTTCTTCTTCTCACGTGGCTCCATCTTCTTTGATCAATGCTCATCTGCACCAAATATAAAAAGTAAATAAGCATGTTGCTATTATTGAAAATATACGGTAAGAAACAGCATGCCTTTTGATTTCCTATGATCAAATGGCCAGCATCTTAAATTGTGCATAAATCAGTCAAATGACTTTGGGAAAAAAAAATCATCCTACAGTTTTCAGTGATTCATGTAACATTAATAATTATCTACACTATCTCATATCTCCTAATTGGATAACTTGACTCCATTTCTCTTCTTCCGATTCGTTAAAATAAACGATTCATTTTGGTAAATCTAATTATGAAGGGATCTTAGTTGCAGCGTGCACGCCGATCTGATAATGATTTTTTTAGATCCCGATATCTCCATAATCCTTTGATGATAAATGTTCTTGTTGAACCAATTTCTATCTGTCTATCAGGCTATAGTTTATCCAGACATTGGACAAAGCCCTCCTCATAACATTTCCATTCTCTTCTGTCTCTAGCTGTCCTAGTCCAAGTTGAACCAATTTGTATTGTAGTAAAAAAAAAATAGATATCATCTGACCATATTATTTAAACAAATAAATTTGTGTAGAATATGATTTTTTTATGAGAAATCATAGATCGAATATCACATTTTCTAATATTTTCAAGATCTCTGCGAACTTTGGTGACCTTCATCATGTTCTACTACTATTTTACTTATATTATAAAGTAATCCAGCCATTGGCATTGCTGATTGGATCTTCGATTTTTCATCAACAATCAAGTTCATGATCTTATTTAAAGGAATCAACAGAATCACATTTTAGGCGCCCAGAGAGAGAGTGCACTAGCGCCCACATGTACATTTCTCACATAGATTAATATTATTTCAAATTTTCAGTAAAATCTAACACTTAGTAACAGTCTAATTCATCACACTCCAAGTCCAAATGCAAATATATATTCGAAGTTACACAATAACTAACACAATATCCTACACATGGGACAATAATACATTTTTAGTCGTGCGTCTGTATTGGGCTCCGTTGGCGTGCTACGAAATCTGAATAAACACCAATATTGCTCAGAAAACCAGTTTAAATATACGATAAATTATCAAGGAGTAATATTACCGTAACAATATATTCACCTTTTAACAGATGTCTGTTCTAGAACGTAATTATCTTTCGTTATCACTCAGCTTCATTCAGATTCAATCGCCATAAACATTATTGTTAGTCTTTGTGCAATTCGTTGTTTATAGTTATTTTTTTTATTTGTAGCCTAAACACAGCACAGCTTCTTCAACGACATAAAATTTAACGATAAGTTCTTGTTCTTCTTGATCAGTGCAGTCCAGTGGCGGATTCGCGGGGGGAGGGGGGGGGGCGTGCCCCCTCCCCTGGGAGTAAACAGGTAAAAAACACGTTAATTTTACCTTTTTTTTAATAGATGGGTCCCCTCCCCTCAAGGGGGGGGGGGGGTGATATTTTCAAATTTCCGAAAGCCCAAAAAAAAAATTGTATAAAGATTTGGCTACCCCCCCCCCCTTGACGCCGTCTGGATCCTCTGCAGGCGCGGATCCACGGGGGGGGGGGGGGGGGGGCTGACGGGTCAAAAAAAAAAATCCTGAAAAATTGGACCAAAAAAAAGTATTTAGATTTAATTCTTTTCATAACTATGATGATTTGGTTGATAGCAGTGGCGTAATGAGCAAAAACGTTTGGGGGGGCTGACAAAAAAAATCCGCAGCACCCCACTCTAACATGCAGGCCCCGCTGAACGTTTCGCAAAGTGGGGTCTAGGGGCAAAGCCCCGGCGGGGGTCAAGGGGCGGAGCCCCCGAAGCTCAAGGGGTATGGGCATCAGTGGCGGATCCAGGAATTTCTTACCGGGGGGGGGGGGGGGGGCACAAAAAAGCATGGGGTTAAATATATGTAAAACGATGAAACGACAGAACGATGCTTTAGCGGCGAGGGAGCGGAGCGACCAAGCGGGGGTGGGTCTGGGTTCTGGCCCCCTCCCAGATTAAGAAGCATTTGCAATTTTAGAACCAAATTAGACGCATTTTCAGGCACTTCCTGGAGTAATATGACGTAAAATTGCTTTCTCTTACCCCTTCCAAGAGTAGGGATCTTTTGCAATTTGAGAACCACATTTGGCGCATTAATGTCCAACGGCACTTCCTAGAAAAAAACGAGGCCTTCTGAGTGGTTAGAAGTTAGAGAAAAATGATCTGTCACGTCTTGAGACGTTGTATATGCTTTGATGCCGCACAATGTACAAAGAGGGTGGTCCGGTACTTCATCAGTAGAACTTGCAAACAAATTCTCGAGTGTATAAACTGTGTCGTTATCAGGGGCGTCGCTAGATCTTTGTCAGTGGGGGAGTGGGGAGAGTGTAGAGCAGGCGCGGATCCAGGGGGGCCGAGCGGGCCTTGGCCCCCTCCCCCCGCAAAAAAAAAAAAAAAAAAAAAAAAAAGAGAGAAGAAAGGAAAAGAAGGGAAAGGGAAAGAGGAGAGAAAGGGAAAGAAAGAAGAGGAAGAAGAAAAGAAAAGGGGAAAGAAGGAGATCGGGGGACCGAAAGGGCCTTGCCTCCCAGGCTGTTGACCCCCCCCCCCCCCCCCAATTAAAAAAAATAAGAGAGAAGGAAGGAGAGGGAAAGAAAAAAGTAAAAGAGGAGATACTGGCGTACTGATAGGGGGGGGGGGTTTATTTCTAATTCCACAACGGTGGATTACAAATAATGCTGAAATGACATAATTTCCGAGATTTTTCCTTACTTTTTAGTAAATTATACGTTTGTATGTGTTTGTTGGAAAATGACAAATTCCTAAATTTACAGCCGGGCAAAAAATATGATTCTTGAGATTCGTACATGTCAGGGCCCGAGGTACGGTGGGGATCGGGAGCCTCGAACACCCCCCCCCCCACTTTTTTTGAAAAAAGTATATTAAAGAGAAATAAAATGGAATGAGAGCAAGAAAGAAAGAATAGTTAACTGCCAGTGTTAAAAAATAATGAGGCATCAAAATATGCTCATCTGACCATGATTAAATGCCTAAAACCCCTAAGCTTTCGGGGGCTCTGCCCCCTGGATTCCACCTAGGGCCCTATGGGTGGCCCATAGATGCTCATCTGACGGTAATTTAATGCCCAAAACCCCTGATTTTTTGGGGCTCCGCCCCCTGGACCCCACGCCAAATAGTGACCTGCCAGTGTCACAAAATTATAAGGTATAACACAAAAATGCTCATCTGACCTTAATTAAACGCCTTAAACCCCTGAGCTTCGGGGGCCGGCTCCGCCGCCTCGACTCCACCAGGGGCACTAAGGCGGGCCCCTGACTGCTTATCTGACCGTAATTTATTGCCTTAAACCCCTGAGCTTGCGGGGTCGGACAAGGTATCAAAATGTGTTTATCTGACCGCAGGCGCGTAGCCAGGGGGGGGGGGGGGGGCGTTCCCCAAATCGGAAGAGGACGTATGAAGAAAAAGGAGCAGACAAAGAACATCTTTGAAATTCAGACAAGGATTAAGAGTCGAGAACGGTGAAACGAATCGTCTTGTTTCTCTAATGATTTAATGAAACGTCAAACCTTCCACGCTTCGCACTGGAGGGGGGCGGGGCTGAATTTAGACAAGGATTAAGAGTCTAGAACGGTACAACGAATCGTCTTGTGTCTCTAAGGATTTAATGAAACGTAAAATTTTCCGCGCTTCGCTTCGGGAAAAACTAAACTCAGACGAGAATTATTTTCGAAAACGGTCAACGAATCGTCTTCTTTCTCTAATAATTTAATAAGTCGTAAAATTTTCCGCGCTTCGCGCGGGAGGGGAAAAACTAAACTCAGACGAGAATTATTTACGAAAACAGTACAACGAATCGTCTTCTTTCTCTAATGATTCATTGAAACGTAAAAAACTTCTGCGCTTCGCGCGGGAGAGGTGGGAACCTGAATTCAGACGAGAATTATTTTCGAGAACGGTACAACGAATCGTCTTCTTTCTCTAATAATTTAATAAGCCGTAAAATTTTCCGCGCTTCGCGCGGGAGGGGGAAAAATTAAACTCAGACGAGAATTATTTACGAAAACGGTACAACGAATCGTCTCCTTTCTCCAATAATTTAATGAAACGTCAAAGCTTCCGCGTTTCACGGAGGAGGGAGGGGGAAACTCGCCACTCCCTGCACCGACCCCCCCCCCCCCATTACGTCACTGTTGGTCACCATTACGTACCAATATTTGGCTCGCATAATTTCTAATTTGGGCCCCCTCCCCTAAGAAATCCTGGATCCGCGCCTGGTGTAGAGGCCACCGATTACCGACAAAACGAGCAACCAATTATCGACAAAATATACCAATGTCCAAATGTCTACAAATTTAACCCTATAAACCCGGGGCCAGGAACTATAACGAAGCGTGGAAACTTTGACACTTCATTAAATTATTAGAGAAAGAAGACGATCCGTTGTATCGTTCTCGACTCTTAATTCTTGTTTGGATCCAGTTCTCCCCCCCCCCCTCCCCCTCCCGCGCGAAGCGCGGCAGTTTTGAAGTTTCAATAAATTATTTCTCTTAATCTTTTTAGTCTGAATTCATGTTCGCCCATCCCGCGCAAAGCGCGGAAGCTTTCACGTCACATTAAATTATTAGAGAAAGAAGACGATTCGTTGTATCGTGTTCTTGTCTAAATTCAGTTTCCCCCCTTTGAAGCTTTGACTCTTCATTATGTTATTAGAAAAAGAAGACGATTCATTGTACCGGTTCCGACTCTTAATCCTTGCTGAATTCATTTTCGTCCATCCCGCGCAAAGCGCGGAAGCTTTCACGTTTCATTAAATTATTAGAGAAAGAAGACGATTCGTTGTATCGTGTTCTTGTCTGAATTCAGTTTCCCCCCTCCCGCGCGAAGCGCGTAAGCTTTGACACTTCATTGAATTATTCGAAAAAGAAGACGATTCATTGAGCCGGTTCCGACTCTTAATCCTTGTCTGAATTTATTTTCGTCCATCCCGCGCAAAGCGCGGAAGCTTTCACGTTTCATTAAATTATTAGAGAAAGAAGACGATTCGTTGTATCGTGTTCTTGTCTGAATTCAGTTTCCCCCCTCCCGCGCGAAGCGCGTAAGCTTTGACACTTCATTAAATTATTCGAAAAAGAAGACGATTCATTGAACCGGTTCCGACTCTGAATTCATTTTTGCCCATCTCGCGCGAAGCGCGGAAACTCTGACGTTTCATTAAACTATTACTTATAATCCTTGTCTGAATTTATATTCGCCCATCCCGCGCGAGGCGCGGAAGCTCTTACGCTTCATCAAATTATCAGTGAAAAATGACGATTCGTTGTATCGTGTTCTTGTCTGAATTCAGTTTCTCCCCACCCGCGCAAAGCGCGGAACCTTTGACACTTCATTAAATTATTAAAGAAGGAAGACGATTCGTTGTACACTTCTCGACTCTTAATCCTAGTCTGAATTCAGTTGCCCCCCCCCCGAAGCGTGGAAGCTTTGCCGTTTCATTAAATTATTAGAGAAAGTAGACGATTCGTTGTACCGTTCACTACTCTTAATCTTGTCTTAATTAAATTTCCCAAATGGGCCCCCTTAACGGTATATGTGCAGTGTTACATGATGTAAGTATGGAACGCCCGGCACTGCTTGTCACAGTTGATTCTGGAAAGGATTTTTTTTTACAAGTGTTACTGTTAGTGGCCACGGCCCCTTAGTGACTATAAAAAACCATATGCTCTTCTTGGCCATTTAGGAATGTGTCAGTTTGCAACAGAAATGGAGAAACGTGCATTTTGTTGAAAATCATGTGATATCACGAACATTTATACATCACTTGTATATGGAATTGAAAATAAGTCATGGTTTAATTTTATTTGGGGGGGCTAGCGCCCCCCCCCCCCCAAGCCTCCCCCCCCCCCCCCCCACCAGTACGCCAGTGCTCATGCGTGAAGTATGCATTATCTGAGTAGCATCACATGAAAGAGGAGACGCTAAGCTTTCCAAATATGTATCATTCATTAATTATAGTTGTGATTAAGTTATGATAGAACATCGATACTTCTCGGTTTCGTTTTTTCTGGGACGCACTGTATAGTCTTCATGGTTGCACCCTGCTGCTAACCTACAACCAGGCGCGGATCTACGGGGGGTTTAGGGGGTTTAACCCCCCCCCTTGGGCGGCCCCCCCCCCCAAAAAAAAAGGAAAAAAAAAGAAGAAAAAAAAGAAAAAAAAAGAAAAAAGAACGCACGCTGGAGAGAAACCCTTTCAAGTGCAAATATTGTGAGAAGATATTCAACTCATCTGGTAACTTAACCAAACACATGATAACTCTGGATATAACTGTGTATTTAACTGTTACTTGATTTAAAAAGACGTTATCATGCACTGCTTTTTATGGTCTCCATTGTGTTAATAGATGCCAGGAAAACATCACTTACGGGGTTCAAATAAACACCCAAAAAAAAATCGGCTCGCCGCTTTGCGGCTCGTGGACGATGCTCCGCATCGTCATTATTTTGGTCAAACCCCCCCCCCCTTAGCAAAAAGCTAGATCCGCCCCTGACAACTAAATGTATAACATGCAGTTACGGGTATTGTCAATATTTATGCGAATGTTAGTACAATAATTGTCCGAATGTCAATTCCCCCGTCCCATAAATATGTCGGGTCATTGATTTCATATGGTATTGTGATTAATAAGAATAATTTTGCATTAATTCTATAAATAGGCCTATAACTAGCAGGTTAGAAAATTGAGCTTTTATCAACAAAATAAAATGACCATATCGACATCGCGCTTCTTATATTATGTCCAGTGACATTTAGTGGATCTATATAGCATGGGTCACCAGCCAGTTTTATAGGGCGCATCGTTAGGCCCAAAAAAAAAATCATTTGGTTGTCCTCGACCGCCCGCTCGTCATTTTCGGGCCGCTCGTATTTTTTTTTTTTTTTTAATATTTTTTTTTTTTTAATTCAATTTTTTTTTTTTTTTTTTATTCAATTTTTTTTTTTTTTTTCAATTTTTTTTTTTGGGGGAGCAATCTTAAATGCCAAACATACCATTTTTATGCATTTGCAAGGATCAAAATGTGTCCCGTTGCCAGTTTTGTCTTTTCAGTACGCAATTAGGTATTTATTAAACTTGCCATTTTTATTTTTCTATGTCAAAATGCCGTTCATTCAAATCAGGTTCTGAGCATTCTTAATCTCATTTTAAAGCCCATCTGTACTAGTTTACAGGAGGAATTAGACCACCCTGCAAGGTCACTGGACAGGTGGTTATCTCATCAAATCAGCTCTAAGTTAATATTAGATAAAGAGGATCATGGAAGACCAATGGTCACCGATTAGGCATTGTTTGCTACATAGAGGGCGCAAGTAGCTATAAGTAGTACAATGGAGATTTAAAAGGTGCTGTATTTCAAAACCCAAAATACTTTATATTCATTGTACATTAAACTAGTCTGTTACCATATTTAAGTGTTTTATAGACTTTGTTTGTTTAAATGCTTGAAAATCCCAATGATTTTTTTTTTTATGGAAAAAAAAATATTCAAAAAAAAAAAAAATGGGGGGGGAAAAAAAAAAAAAAAAAAAAAAAAAAAGACACAAAAAATGAAGTTAAAACAAATACAAAAAAAAAAAAAAAAAAAAAAAAAAAAAAATCCGCCCGCCCGCCCCTACTCCAGAAAAGCAATCGAGGACAACCAAACAATTTTTTTTTGGGCCTTAGGAGGGGGCCCAGCCGCCCCAGCCGATCTTAAAAGTCAGATGAAGTTCTAATTTTTAGGGCCATCGATTGATGGGAGCCGGTTTGCCTATCATTTTCCTTTTCACTTCGCCTTTCCACTGTCCCTTTCTTTCCCTTTTCAATTTTTAAGGTGGCAACGTACGTCTCTAATAATTTTACAGCTATACTCCACTGCAACATATTATTGTGTTGCATTCGATAAATGACGAAAGGTGGACCGTGTCGAAGTTTATTATGCACTGAGAGGCTATGAACAAACCCCCTCCCGAGAACATCCAATCCAAGTTTCTTTGTAAAACTATGCACTACAAATTAATGACAGTTAAATTTGAAGGAGCACAAGCTTCGCTAACCAACCCTCTTATCAAATCACATTTTGAAGAAAAGTATTGGTACTATAAGATAGTATAGTCGAGACTGTCGAGTACGTCGATATCTCTTTTTTTGTTGTTGCTCTACCCCACCACTGCCCCCTCTCTTATACTTGCCCTCTCTAGCTCTTGCTTATTCCCTCCCCCCTCTCTTCTCTTTCTCCTTCTCTCCCTCTCTCCCTCCCTGGCTCCCTCTACCTCAGTCCCGCCCCCCCCCCACTTAGGGGTCGGAATGACCGCATGCGTGTTGCCAAAATGTCCGGTAAAGGGGTACTTTTCGTGCGACAAAGTCCGGCCCGAGAATTGTAAAAAAAGGGGTGTATTTGACTTTTCAACCGGAGATTTCTTTAAAAAGGGGGTGTTTTTTTTTTTTTTTTTCTCTAATCTCTTTGGACTCCTGAGAAATAATTCCGAATTTAGGGGGGTACATTGAGCATTTTTCATGATTTAGGGGGGTCTTCAAGGCAGGAAAAGCCCGCAAAAAGCCCGCGTAAGGGGGGTTCGGAAATGTTGGCAGTCCTCAGATAGGGGGTGCTTTCAAAAAGAGGGAACGAGCATATGCGTACCCTAACTGAGTGGGGGGGGGGGGACCTCAGTATCTCTACCTTCCTCTCTCTTTCTCCCTCTCTCTCTCTAACTTGCATGTAGGCGCATATGCTAATTCATTTTTTTTCTTGTCAGTTTTTTTACCTTCAGACAAGTACCCGAAAACTTGAACAAAATAAAACAAAACTAAAAACAAGAACAAAAACAACGACGAAAAGCAAAAACATCAAAGGACCACATTCATCATCTTTGTAAAAGTAGCCCCGCCCCCTCCTAAGTTTTGCGGATTCCTACAGCATTTATATTCTGAAGAAAAACCTGAACGGCGCAAATAACGAACATAAACATGAGGGGAAAATATGAACACAAAATCAAAATAGTGGACTAAATTCTATAAATAACGCAGTGACAATACACTGATATGTTCCACATAATGATTTGTAGTAGGACCTTCCGGGTGTGACCTATTGCCCCAAATATAAACTGCAGTTTTTATATTGACCAGTGCAGTACCATTGATCAGTACTGAAACACACTACTCTGTAAATTGGCAAAGCTGACCTTTCACGATTGATGAGCAAGCTCTGAGAAAATAGAAAAGGATGCGAAGTAAGATGAGGAAACCAACAGTCATTTGCAGTTCAGTGCCTACATGTTCGAACCGTAAGTAATGTCACTTCGTTTATTATGTAATATAAACCGTAAATGATGTAGAATGTTCTGTTTCGCTGATTTGAATGGAAATGTAATAATTGTTATCATGCGATGTTTGGCCTTTGGAGTAATGCTGCTGTATGGCTACGCGTGATCCCCAGTGTGTGTTGCAATGTTGTGTGTGTACTGTATATGTGTAATGTATTGATACTGGAGGGGGTTCGGACACTCAAATCTCGTTCTCAGCTCCGGCGACGCGGTAGAAATAGGAAAAATTGGAGGATGGGGGTACTAGTCCGAAATACATTAGACCTACATGTATATCTTACGATGTTATCTGCGTCCTGTTTATCAAAAGTGATATTATCTACCACTTTTCATGAAAAGATCTGTTTGTGAATTGTGATCTGTCATAATGAATAAATTAAATAATAATTGACTGTGATCAGTCAGGTCAATGATGTCAAAATCATTTCTACCATGTCTAATGATTCTATTGAACTTTATTAGGGGTTGTGTGTTTTTGCTCAAATTTTGGACAATTCAATAAAGGTCAAGCTGTCATGTTTGCCATTCGATTTTATGGAAAAGTACAATTTTCAAAATTACTTTTGAAAGATTCATGACAACATGAAAATGAGTGTTTGGAAATGGATCCGGGCTCACCCAATCCAGCAAAGCATGAAGAGTCATAGACCGAAAGCTTCAGTCTCTCTAATCGTCGGTTGTTCCACTGAGACTACGTCTTGCTCCACTAGACCTCCGATTATCGAGACTAAAGTATGGCCTATCGGGACTGTGAGATTAGAGTGACCGAACAGAGATGAACGAAATGCTCTGAGGTTTTTCACTTTTTACGTCTTCATCATATCTAATTTTGCAGCAATACTACAGCCCCAGTTATCTATACAATAACGAAAACTTAAATATATACTTTGACTTACGATAGCTTGCTTATTCAGCTCCAAAATAGATTTTTTGCATTCGAAAAAGACTTCTCGTCAGCGGGATTGCCAGTCAGCCATCTTGAATTGAGTATAATGAATATTCATTATAAAGTTTGCAAAAGGTCGATAGACTCCACCCCCAATGACCTATCACAGATATACATGCACGCGCACGTAAGTGAGCCCATAGAGATCCTGTAAGATAATAAAGACCCCCTGATCGATGTGTTCGTTAATAATACAGCTAGTCCGTTGACCCGGAAATATATCTTGCGGGTCATAGATCACAGTTCAAGTACGGCGAAAGGTACAGCTTGACGAAAATGGGACAATTTGTATAAGTAAGTCCATTAATTTCATATTTGGAGAAGAGGTCATTTAAAAATATGTAGTGTAAATAGGAGAACACTACTTAAAGTCTTAAACCTATTTTACATCTGAATTAGAAATCAGAAAATAAGATCTAAATAAAGAAAAATCGGGGAGAAAATGTTGTGGACGAAAAGATGTACATCGCTGGCTCTAGCTACCCCCACGGTACGAGATCTCTGTTGTACCGTCTGTATATGGGGAATGCCAACAAATGTCAGTTTTATTAAAGAAATGACCCATATCAGACGGTTATTTCTGTCTAGAAGAGTCGATGCTAATGCGTATATAACACACTAATGCACGCAATAAAGACAATGTGGCTGATAGGGACACGTAAAACGGATGGAATTCACGGAAATGACCATTTTAAACGGAAAATGACCATTTGAAACGGAAAATGCAATTTCGAACGGAAAGTCGCGGAAAACCCCTTTCACTTCAAAACTCTTTTCACTTCGAAAGTTTTTATTTTTTCAAGAAGAAAATCTCAAAACTTACACTTTTTTTGCGATTTGTTATGCAGTGAAAAAATGTCGGGCCTAAAATCATGGTTAATAACTCTGAATATTTAGCGATATTCGTCAGATTCTTAGGAGACAGGGCGCTGCCATTTTGTTTCGCTGGACCATTAGAGATCGTGACACAAAACACGGTACAAATAGCAGCGAATCAATCCTATTATGCCAGCTAGGCATCATACTAGACGTAATACTAGGCTCACACACACGCCAGCAGCGGGCGCTAAGTGCGGCGAGATTGTACACACGTTGTTGTACAGTTCGCTATCAGTGGCAAAACGGAATTCACAGAATTCCAGATTTTCTGAAACGTAAAAAGCCATTTTTTAAAACAGAAAATCAGTGTCCCTAGGCTGATCAGCAAGTTTGACAGTAGACTCACGATTTGAATTTTTATAAATTATTCTTTCTTTCATCGGTAAGTTGAAAAAAATTGTATTTTGCTGCTATTTAGGTGTCATCAATTGTCTGTCACTAATGTACCAATTTTTAGTGGAATCGGTTGAGTTTTGTACTGTGGTGTTTGAAATGTTGAGAATCATCAGATAGCCATCCCTCTTCCAGATTACATCTCACAGAAAGGTAGAGCTACAAGAAGTCAACATCATCTTCGTTTCACCAGACTTGGTACATCCTCTGATTCTTACAAGTACAGCTTCTTTCCTCGTACCATGAAAGACTGGGATGAGCTTCCTACAAATATCATTGAGCTGCCCACATTGAAGCAGTTCAAGGAAGCCATCAGCTGCGAATAGTCACAGCATCATTATTTTTACTTGCACCATAAACATGTACACATATAATTAGGCACAAATTCACACAAGCCATCCACCGTCGGCAGAAGATAGTCACTCTTCACCTTGTCTAGATGCTGAACAGAATTTTATCAAATGATGGAATGAGAGTAAATCCAATCCTCTGATGAAGATTAGATGTGAATGTCCATTGTAACTTCATGAAAATAGTACATAGAGAAACAGAAAGTAAAAATGAACAGTAGCACTAGCAGAGACTGATTTGTATATGTACAGGTGTTATACTTTATTTCTAGAAATAAAACAAGAGAAAGGTTCCGGCTAATGGAAAACTACAAATATATAGGTAATATGTATATATTGCTCCTAAAACAACCTTCCTGTTATAAAAGAAGATTGGCTCCCCTGAGTCCCCCCCCCCCAAAAAAAAAAAACGCTTCTTGGAACAATAAACAGTATTTTTTAGGTGAAAGATGATCTGCTACATGGTACAGTACTACTCATTGCAACAGACATAGACACAGTGTGGTTTGTTGTAGGCTGTTTGCCTTTAAAGATAAAGTTGAGTTGTGGTCATGCGATTGCATTAAATGAAAGAAACGTTTTGGAATCAAACAAAAAAGGTTGTTCATCTAGCATATAAGTATTGGTATGTACTGCAAGGTTCTGGAATCATCACAATGATAAGAAATCTGACCCAGTCTTGGTAAAGTTACGAGCACTGTACACAGAAAGATATATATGGGACTACAAAAAACATGTGGCAAATAAAGCTGTCCCGGTTTTTATGATGTTACATGCCATATTTAGAATATTAAGGCATTAAATAAAAGAGGCAAAGAGCCATGCTTTTCAGGGAGCATTTTTTAGCTGATGTTCTTCCACACTTGCATAATACAATGATAATGCTCACAAATTATTTTTCACCTCTTCCCAGAACTCAACCTTCTCTTTAAAAATAGCAAGAAAAATTAACTGTAGTGTACACATGCATCAGGGGGTAGGCCTACATGTATATTTATGATGTTCAATTACATGATATTGGGCAATATGATGTCTTTTAAAAATTTTTTTTAGGGGGGTGGGGTAGTTGATTCAGGAATGGTAGATGATCGGGTACATGTAGTTGTCTAAAAAGGGATTGGGTAACTTTATCTCAGATTCTGAAACAAAATCCTGGACTTAGCTCATGCTGCAATGATAATTATAAACCTTTAGAACCCCATGACTTTTACAAGCCGATCGCCTGTCGTGATTATCAAGATTATTATGATTGGAAATCAAAATTTAAAAATTTGGTTTCCTAACACTACAGTACAGTGTATACAATAAGAAAAGTAACAACAATGATAAATGGTATGATAAGATTATTGAATATAGAGGCTTGTGTTGTAGGTACTATCTTATCTATGGTGTGTATGTGATATAACAAATAATCTGCACGTACTGTTAAGAAACACTCACAAAGCCCACATGAATGTTTTGCTTACGATATTATTTTTCAATACTATCTTAAAAGATAGATAAATATAAAACGAAATAAAAAAAAATAACAAAAATAATAATACAAAAATGAGAGATATAAGACATACAGTATTTTGGCGACAATAGTCACAACTGACTAATCGCCAATAAGCCAAAACAATACAACATTGGGGCAAATGAGTACCGTATGGTAAAACCGGTCACTCAAAGATTTTTACTTTTTTGAGGCACTTCTTGATCATTTTGAAGCGCAAGTCACAGACACGTACTTTATGGCCATGAACTCTATCTATTTAGGTGTTATTTAATAATTTTCACTTCAGGAATGCAAATTAAAGCCTTCTTAAAGATAAACTTGAGTTCTGGTAAAAAAAGAAAATGAATTCTCACAGAATCTAACAAAACTTACACTGAATGTTCAAGATTACAAATAAATGTCATGTGCCAAACAATTTTGGAAGAAAATGTATACTGGCTGAGTAATGAGCATAGAAAGGTAAGGAAATCAGGGTAGTACCAGCCCCGACACCATGTGTGTTGTCCCATATACATCTATCTGTGTAAGTGATTGTTACTTTACCAAGACTCTGCCAAATTTATGATGATTTTGATGACTCTAGAACCTTGCATTACACACCATTACTTACATGCTATATGATCAACTTTTCTGATCCATTCCACACCTTTTCTTTCACAATGCAATCGCATTACCAGTACTCAAGTTTATCTTTAATGTGGTGTCAAAACCTTAGTGGTGCTGTTTGATTTAATTCTTCTATTTTCTCAACCAATACACTGCAGAATGGAAACACTTGAAATATGCCATATAAACCAATGTAAAATGCAACAAAAAATTCCTGTTAATTCAAAGGATAACGTTGAATTTGCATGTTATCAAACACAACTTTTTTTACAGAGTAAATATTTTGATAATTATTCATTAAACAAAAATGTTATCTAATGTGTCATATTCTGTTAAGTTAAATATACAAACGTGAATGCAAACTATCATGTAAATGTATGATTGTTAATACATGGACATGTACATGTGTACAGTGTACACATAAATATTGTTTATGTATATATTTCTATCATGCCTTTTGAGGGTTTAAATCTGCTTTGAATGATTAAATGCTGTAAACAGTCCGAGAGCAGAGTGTGATATCAAATTTGTCATTTTGTATTTTCCGGTAACTAAATTTTTAACGGTGCGTTTCAATAATAGAATAGAGAAAATTGTACATGTAATGTCATTATGGTGCAAAAGTAAGTCACCCCTTTGACCTTGTAATTAATTTGCATCAATTAGTTTCTCTGCTTTACAATTCAACCGTCTGATTCTTTGTTTTGATACAGGGTTGTTGTTTTGTACACAGCATTAATTATTGTTGCTATTGGAGACAGCCATTGATCATTTTGGCCTTCATTTATTTAACCTGGAATGGTCACATGGTTCATGCAATCACAAACTGCTCAACAAGAGCAGGCAAAAAATTAAGTTTTTCATTTCGGGGGCTCCATTTCAAATTTTTGGAAATTTTCGGGGGCTACTTTTTCAACTTTCGGGGGCTCTTTTTTTCCATTTCGGGGGCTCTTTTTTTCCATTTCGGGGGCTCTTTTTTCTGGGGCTACTTATTCATTAATTCAGAAAAGGATAGGCCTAGAGGGTCTACAGTTTGTTGAGATTTGTTTAGTAGGCTAAGGTTTCGGGCTTAATTCCTGCTTCATAATTGCCTATTAAAAAAGAAACCCTTTTTTCTAGACCCCAGATTGTGATTATTTCTGGCCATGAATTTCGATAATCATTTTTCAAAATAAAATTTTCACAAGAAAATCAGACAGTCGTTTAAAAACGTAGACATTAGTAATACTTTTACTAATTCTAAGCTCAGGTTTCGTACATCTATTCACGATACTATATTGAAATCGCGGCAATAATGATGCAAACCAACAGATAACAATTTCAAAGTGTCAAATCTCTTCGACTCGAGCTCAGCTAGCGAGCTAACTCCGGGAAGCTCCGACACGTACACCGGCGCCCCAGCGGCGCCGCCGGTGTTGGAGCTTCACGGAGTTACAAGCGAGCTAGCTCAGCTCACCTCAACTCACACACCGCACAGCGGCAATGCACTGTATTGTATGCGTGTCAGTCACGGTGATTTTGTCTGATTTTCTTTACTTTGAAGAAATGATTATCAAAATTACGAAAACATGGCGAGAATATCACAAAATAGGCTTTAATTACATACCTCTATTTATGCAAACTATATAAAATTGCGGCAATCGTGAATTTGGGATGGAAATTGATTGCAGTTTTAGCGATGTTTAGTGGTCTAGGTTCAGCTAATATTGATCTACCGAAACAAAATCGACCGCCAAAAAACTTGACCCCTTTGCTCCGTCTCGATCTATCTCGCAACTGCGAAAATGTACGTGTTTTGCCGTCCTTGCGTGCGACATGGTAAGCCAGGTAAGGTATGGAATATGATTCGATTTTTTTACTACCGATTTTTGTGTACAATTTTACAAGGAGATTCAGCGCGCAGACCAAGAAATGCACAAAATGAATACGAAGCTAGAAGAGAGCGCGCGGCCGCTCGTAATCGTTAAGTTACGGGGGCGATTTGAGATCATTTCACTTTTTGATGTCGCCCCCGAAATCGGATTTTGAGCCTATTTCGGGGGCTGTTTATGGTGTTTCCGGGGCGAATCCGCCCTCCGCCCCCGTGTATTTTTTTTACAAGAGACTGATCAGAGAAGGTTGAGGTCAGGGGAAGAACTAAAGAAATGAGAGCTAAATTGTACCCCTCTCCTCTCTGCAATACATTATAGGCTACCTTTTTGTGTTATGTATTACCGGTATGTATTTGAAGTTACATACAATGTATTACTCTTTTTCAATATAAAAATAAAAGAAATTCACCCAAGCGTTAAAAAATGTATCCTTTAAGTTCAACTACGTTTATGTAAATACTGTTTCAATTTTGTTTTATGGACAAGTAGGGGTTGGTAAGTTCTAAAGTATTTGATACATGTGCATGTACATACAACCTGTATTTACACGTAGGCCTATATCAGCATACATGTAAAATTAAATGATACATATTTAATTATTTATCCAGTTCTTTTAAGAAATTATTTATAATTTCATACCTATTTATTTGCTGAATTATATACAGTACATGTAAACACTAAACACTGTACATGTTGTATGTATTTGGAGAGATCTCCACTGTTCAGACGTTCAGTATTTACAACCCCGGAACCCCCCCCCCCCCCCAAAAAAAAAAAAAAAAAAAAAAAAAAAATTACTCTTATTCTAGTACATGTACATCTTTTGGGTTATCTAATAATTGTTAAACAAGTGATTACTAATATGCAGGCTTGAAAATATTCAAAAGTATGTAAATTATTATTCCTCCTCCTGTTCTTATACCTCATACTTATTGTGAAATTATCTCCTTGTTTTGCATGTCAATCATATATTTCATGATTTAGAGAGAATGTACTATATTTGTAATTTTTTTTTTTTCCTGGAAAAAGGGCTTACCGTATTTGCCGGCGATAAGGCCGCAGCGCCGTATAGGCCGCACCCCCAATTTTGACATTTAAAAAAAAAAAATTAAAAAAAAGAAGAAGAAAAAAGAAAAAAGAAAAAAAATCTTTTGCCAAAGTTGGGATTCGATCTGTTGCGTACCAATGTTGATGTGACTAAAATCACCACCTTTAACCGCTCGGCCATCCTGCACTAATACCATACACTGCAGTTTTCTGTGATGTATTCATTGAAATGGATTGAAAATGGCGACTTCGCGTGCTGGATGCTTCGCGGCAGCTCCCGTTAAACGGGCCCTTCTTTTACTTTTGCAATGCATTGGCACGAAACTTAGATCAAAATCTATCGGCAGATGTTGTTTTTGAAAGTTTATTTTCGTCTTCATGTCAACAATGCAAGCAAGATAAAATTGTCGGTAAGATGTGTGAAAATGTATAGTTATTGTACCGTTCGTAGATCTAGTCCCATATATGTACAAATTCGTGCTGGTTTTGACTTTTTTTTTTTTTTTTTCTGTTTCGCCGTAAAGGCTGCACCCCGACTTTTTGATATTTTCTCTTCCAAAAATACTGCGGCCTTTACGCCGGCAAATACGGTATTAAAAAAGTAAATCTCATGAAGAAAATTGTTCAATAAAACCCCCCCCCCCCCCAACCTCTGCTATGTATATGTACATATCCAAACTGATTGAATAGGTAATTACTGTAGGTATTAAATGTTATGACAAAAAAACCTATTATCAGATTTGAAATCTTTGATTGCATATATTTTATGCTGAGGGTAAAAAACAGGATAATGATTGTGGATTTCGCGTTTCTCCAGGCTATCCCCGTTAAACGTCATGTATTTAGCCCAGAAACGAGATGACTCCTCCTGGCGGTTCAAATTTTGCAGGATGTTTTTTTTCTTCATTGCATCCTACTTTAATCTCAACTCTGTTCTGAAAGCATCTTTTCTGGCTCGCACGTGGACCCACATGCGCTTAGTGATGCAGGAGTGGGCAGGGGATTGTCGACGCTGCTTCTCCACCCCCATCCTCTCCTCTCCTCTCATTAGCCAACTCATTTGCATTCTCCATTACTCCACTTGACGCTACGACGGAAAGCACCAAACATATGAACTCTTCTGCTTTTGATATGCATCCATTTCATTTGTATGAAGCGCCTCTCATTTTATAAATGCGGAGCTATTGCATGGTGTTTTGCTGGAAGAAAGGATTCTAGTTGCTCTGGAATCAACGCAAGATAGGTTCCAAGAAATCTATTCTTCTTTAAAAAGATGTCAAGGACAGTGTGAATGCCAAGGAGAGGATTTTGATTGTCGTCTTGTAGTCATCACCGTTTAAAGTGATGCCTCTTCTTTTATCAATAGCAGAGGGATTCTGCTCTGACTCTGAGTATGTACATGTATGCTACATCCAACCAATACTATAATTTTGTACAGTTAAATAATTCTCTCTTTTTTTGCACTCGATCTCAATTCAAGATGCTGCTGCCATATAAAGTTATTCACTTTTTTACACATGCATGCTTTGCTTGATGATGTATAGTACTAATGTGTGACCGGTGATGCTGAGCGTGGATACTGCTTCACATGTTGAAAGTGCAATTACCGGTATTGGTTTTCTAAGATATGATAAAAGTACTAATTATCGCATTTACGCTAATAGGTAAAGTTCTGTGCATGTACAAGGTACCCATACATGTATGTCACATTAATGTACACTGTACAGTACTGTATGTGCACCTTGTATAGGTTTTAAAGTGCCATGAGCTCATATGAAGCATTTAAAAGCATTGTCTTCAAAATGTTGGTCACGCAAGCTCCCAGTTAAGTTCTCCTAATTTGAATTACATTTGTAAGAATGATACTTGAAAGGAAGTTTATGCTTTTAAATGCATGTTGTATTTGTACTTTTACAGAGCACACTGCACATCATGCATATTCTAGGAATGTAATTTTTAGTGTTGATGTTACATGTACAGTATTATGTGAATGTGTCACACATCAGTTCCGTTTTAGCTCCATTAAAGTGGTTTGTTCTCATTCTGATATAAACACTCATACATGTGTAGATGTACAGTGTACATTGTATACAATACATACATGTACAATTGTACATGTATGGTATCTTGGGGCCCAAATTGTTATTGCTTGAATCAAAGACTAAATTCATATCATGTAAGATCTATTAACAGTGTTAATCCTATCCTGGAGTATACTACCTACAGTGTACATGTAGTACATTACATATGCTACATGTAAAAGTTCAAAATAGATTTAACAAATGCTCCCCAAAAATGATATTTAATTGCATCGTTCTTGCAGAATGAATACTTATTCGGAATGTAGATTTCGATCTCCTTTGGTACTAGTTTCAAATCAATTGCTATTTTTACGTTTTAGACATTTACTGAGTCACTGGTACGTGTGATAAAACCTGCTGTCATACTACAGTGGTATACTGTGTGTGTGTGTGTGTGTGTGTACACATCACTTTTGAGGTGTCACTGTCAACCACATACCAGGAAGAAAGGAAAACCAAATCTCCTGAAATATCAATTACATCATTACAAACGGTTCAAAAATTGCACAGAGCCGGTACTTAATATTTTTTTCATGAATCCCCTTTTCAGTTTGTTTGGAATGAGGTGTTCCTGCGAGTAATACTTTGTGATCTTTAGATTAGGAATGGGGATTTTTGTGGTTTCGTCTGGACAAAAGGTATTTACATCAAGCCAATATATGAATCAATTATTAGGCTGCGCTATAGAATTCAACCATACAATACTGTACTTCGAAAAAGTTACTTTCGACTGAAGTTGTCATGATATTCAAATGTAAATTACAGTGCAGCAATTTGACATACAAGTACATTACTAGTTGCAATGTCTGTTCAGAGCCAGAAGGGTATTAAAGCCCCACTGTGTTCTTTACAAGTTTTCACAACCTTCTACATATAAAGGAAAAGTCCACTCTGATATAAGTTTGTTTATAATAAAAGTAAGTTTTAAGTTATAGGAAAATACAATGGAGATAAAAATGTAATATTTTTTAAGTTGTAATACTGTATATCAAACATGAATTTACATGACATGTACATATAAATTGACAGTTGCTTTAATACTAACAAGCATTTATGCTTTTTAGCAGTCAGGTAAAATAACCACCACTAAAAAAACACTTAAAAACCTCTTAATTTCCATTGCAAATAGCCATTCATTTTTAAAACTGAGAATTATCAAAACAATTTTTTGATTGTTGTGAAGAAATAGATTTCTTTTATAAGTGCTACATGTATATGTACAAACTTGTTTTCAATGCAATACATTTAAGTAGGGCACAGGAATAGCAATCTTGTGTCTGAGAAGAAAAAAAAGGCATTGAAATATATTAATATAATACTTCTTTAAATAGTAATTACCGTATTTGCCGGCGTAAAGGCCGCAGTATTTTTGGAAGAGAAAATATCAAAAAGTCGGGGTGCGGCCTTTGCGGCAAAAGAGTAAAAAAAAAAAAAAAATTGAAGTCAAAACCATGAAAGACAGCACGAGTTTGTACATATGGGACAACAATGAAAGGTGATGGACATTTCTAGAATAACACATGTCTTACCGACAATTATGTGTTATATTTTTTAAATGAAGGGCTAAGTTTTGTCGATCTCGTAAATAAAATTCATAACTTACCAACCAAACTCTACTGGTAGATCTAGATTTAAGTTTTCGCCATAGGTAAAGCAACCTCAATCCAGTCTCAGCTCTCGCGAGCAAAGCTATGGTGCAATACACAATATGCAAGAGAAAGGCGCAATACACAAGAGAAAGCTGCAAGGGAAAGCATCAGAGTCGGGATAGCCGAGCGGTCTAAGGCGGTGGTTTCTGGTCCCAATCTACATGTACATTTGTACGCAAGAGTTCGAATCCCGTCTTCGACAATTTTTTTTTTTTTTTTTAAATGTCAAAATCGGGGGTGCTGCCTATGCGGCGCTGAGTCCTTATCGCTGGCAAATATGGTACTTAATGCTTAATGAACCGATCTGATATACAACATATTATACTATTGTACTTCAATGGGAGATTCAAGTCAACTGTGTATTAATTAATGGAACCTTTTGCCTATGTGAGATTTTTGAATTTGCATAGACAGTGCAAATTGTAGCGAAAAAACCTCCCACTCGTTATCAGTTATGACATCATTGTGATGCTTACAAAGTATTGTGGTTCAGGAATTATTTATCTCTCTGAATTTTAAAAAGCCTTTTGTGCAGATTGATTGCTGGCACTTATTTTGAGCTTGTAATCAAATATAAATTTGAATGCTAATGCGAAGTGCCTGCTATCGTGATGTCGAAGTACATGTACGTCATATATTCAAGACAAACAAGAGTGTGAAAGCTCTCCCTGGCTTATCCTTGGAATTGAATGAGTCTGTGGGTGGTAGACTAAGCCCTGAAAAGATGATAGTTATAAATAATCTGCCTCCTCCAGGTTCACTGTGATTCAGTTGTATTGAGAGCAAGGACAACCCACACAGATTCATCAAAAGCAACAAAAAATAAGAAGAAAAAAAGGAAAAAAAGAAGACGATTGTTTATATGAAGCAGTCTAGGGCTTCAAAGCATGACGTAGGCAAATTACATTAGCCCTTTAAAACTCTAGTTCAAAGCCATTTGAAGTGGAAGTGGATGTTAGCAAGAAATGAAATTATTTTTATTATTGTATTTTTGAAATACTCCACTTCTCGAAATGAGGGCTTTACGATTGTCGACTTGGTGAACCTCAACATGATGATGATCTGCGCATGTGCCACATTTGTCTATCTTGTCCAGTGTCTACTACCAAAATCGAGAACGTGTCCATCTTGGTTTTGATGGTCACCTCAATCTAGAATGCCATTATCTACAGCGATATTACATACCTAGCTAGCTGTACTGGTACGTGATTTGAGCACTTTCAAAGTGCCTCGCAACGGGAAAATATGCATATGCATGAAGAATACATCACATGATGTCATCAAGGGGTGTAAACTACCAGAGGGAACATACACTCTGGACATGAAGTTTGTGAACAGCATACTTGTTGACGCAATCGGAAAGGCTTTAATATTGACTGGTATTCATGAAAGTGTACATGGCCAAGCCTTAACTCTGGTGTAAATCTATCTAAATTTAAAAGTGGATATGCATTGTAGTCACCCTATTGATTTGTGGAGCATGAGTATTATCATCCCCTTCATCCCTTCGTAAATTTATATAATTATGATATTAAATGAATGAAACTTTAAACGTTATCTTGAAATCAACAACTACATTTAATTTAATTTCTTAACAAAGTAGAGGTGTCTAAGACCCCTGTTACACATGCATCGGCTTTTAAAGCCGGCCCGAAGGCTGCCTCACGCCTGCAATTTGAAACAGCCTCGAAACCATCAAACCCCTGTTTGTTACACATATCTCGGGCCGCAATTTTGCGTTTACACATAGGCCGGCCTCACCTCGCCTTTTTACGAGCTGACGTTGGGGTACACTTCAGATGGCAAAGTGGCCCGATTTAATGTTGATATAATGATGACGGGTCACGTCACTTCTGCTTATAAGCCGGTGCCGAGTCCACTTTGGTGTTACACCTACTGATTGCGGGACTGAGTCTGGACTCAGGCCGGCTTCAAACCACATCCAGAGGTGGACTGGATGGAGGCGGCCTCAGTCCGGCCTCAGTTCAGCTTTTCAAAAAAGTTGGTTTTACACATACGTTGAGCGGCCTCAGTCCACTTTGCATTGTCAAGAAAAGATCACCACAATAAACTGGTATCCATTTCTTTGCACTATTCTTACATTCTTCTTATCTATTTTTTTTCTAGGAAAAGGAACTTTGTGAACTCCAGTGTTAAAACGTCCCCAACCCCCAACCATGCCAGACGGCTGAGAGCTCCAAGCGTAGAAACCCCCAGGATGACGGAACCCAGGGAAGGAGGGAGTCCGGCTGCTGACCCCTATGCAGAGGTCAGGGTCATCGACTCCCAGCTGCAGCACTTCAGAAATTATTTTGATGTCATCCAGGTACAGTCATGTGACTTGATTGCGATTTGCTATAGAAGATCACTGTGTTATGGAAATAAATGATTATTATTGTTACTATTTATTTGGCAAAGACTAAAACAAGGAGCAGTGAATATAAAACAATAGTGAGATTTGAAGTGAAGCATGTCTATGAAGGTACTATTGTTTAAGTTTTACATAGGATATCAATTAATGATGAAACAGTATTCATGAGTTAATGATAATATGTAAAAAATACCAAGATAGATACTTGTAAGAATGAAAAATGTATCGGGAATCAATTGCTCCATGCATCTATCTTATTAAAATTGCATTGTACATGTATGCTTTGATTGATCTTGCTGCAGGTCTACAAGTGCCGCATCTGCTCCTTCTGCAGTCCCCTTGAGCATGTGATAGCCAGTCACATGTCGGAGGTCCACTTCCCACGCCGATGCTTCCTCTGCAAACAGTGCCTCTTCGTCTTTGAGGACCGCGCCCAGCTCAACAGCCACCTCGACTCCGCCCACGGGACGCGCAGCATCGCAGTCTGCTTCGGAGAGTCCGGACCCTTCGTCAACTCCCCACCGACCTGGCACGCGGGCGTCGGACGGTCGTCTGAGGATGATGAGCAGCTTTCGAGACAGAGCACGGAAGAACAGCCGGAGAGTGAGCCTAATAATGGAAGAGTGACGTCAAGCACTGGGAACCTGGCAAATCTACCGGATGAGGTGCAAATGGTAGGCAGATATTTCTTAAAACCCCACTGCACTACTTACAGCTACTTGCACCCTCTATATAGCAAACAATGTCTAATCGGTGACCATTGGTCCCCCATGATCCTCTTTTTCTTATGTTAAGTGAGAGCTGATTAGATGAGATAACCACCTGTCAGTGACCTTGCAGGGTGATCTAATCCCTCCTGTAAACTAGTACAGATGGGCTTTAAGGGGTCTATGAAAATTTTGTTCGAACAGACCGGTTTACTTACATATTCAAATTGTATGTATACTTCTTAAACAAAGGTTGTTCTTGACAATCTAAAACTTGCCAGAGGCTTGCCCTACATAGCAACAAGTAATGTATGCAGACTGGATTCCAAGTATTGTTTTTTCATTCATTAATAAGGAGTTAATGGAATAACTGGAACCAACTCTACATTTGGTCATTACACTTTTCATCTGAACAATGCCTTTTTCTTCAAAGGTATTAGAAGAAGAAAATATATAAAAAATGTGATGTGAATTAAAGAGTTTGTTAAGGTATATGATTTGTAAAGGAATTCACAAGGTATTTTCTTTTGTCTTATAGGAACGTGGCAAGAGTGTTTCATCACTCAGTGTTCCTACAGAAGGAGAGTTCTTGAGGGGTACACCTTCAGCAGGTGAGGGCAGACAAGAACAAGTCCTGTCCAGAGGTAGTTCCTGCAATCCATCCACCACAGACCAGGATCTGTCTGCAGGTTCAGAACCAGTCCAAACACCAGTGGTCCAGCGAGACAGAGTGGAACAGATCTCAAGACAAGCTTCGGAAGAATCTCCAGACCGACCTATGGTCGAGACTCCAAGATTGAGCGAAAGCATCAAGGAGAGTTATATCAAGACGGAGCCAGTCAGTCCTGTAAGGATCATGTGTCCGAAAAGGAGGCGCCTGTTACAGGCCTCCTACTCTGGAGAGTCGATTGACATTGATGTGGAAGGAAAGAACAGTGGTGAGAATCAGTCTCAAAAGTCCCAGTCAGCTGAGCCTCATGGCAACCCTGTTGCATGTCATCAGGACACAAATCTTGCTTCTAGTCCAGGCAGCAGGAGATCTTCAATATCAGGTGGGAGAGGTGGTGGATCTGGGCGCCGGCCAGAGTCTGTCCTGCGTGGCCTTCTCAGGCGACAAGATACGATTGAGGATATTGATATAGAAGTCTCACCAAACCCTCCAAGCGATACGTCACTGCCCTCAAGTGGTTTTAATATGCCTCGTTCAATGAGCCTGACAGATCGGACCACGCCATGTATACCCAGTACACTGCCTCGCCAAAGTTCTGAGCCTATCGCAAAACCAACAGAACAGCTCGACAAGTCCCCTGAAGCGAAAACTTCAGAGGAGAGTAGCCCTGGATCCGAAGAGAGACAGGGAACAGAGTCGGGCTCTAAGAATATGCTACGTGAGCTCGTCAGTAGAGCTGTAGCAGAAAGAAGACCTGACGGAGTACAGCGGAGAGGTTCGGAGGGTATTATTTTTAGAAAGACTGGAAGCATTGATGAGACTTCTACTGGACAGCCAGCTCCCCGCAGCCACAGGCAACGTAGCTACAGCTTGACAGAGGGTGATGCCAGGCTACCACCAAATGGACTCACCCCAGACTTTCAAGTAAATCAGCAGGCGGAAGCTAACCGTGAGAAGGAGCAACCTCATGTACCTATGAATTACCCGGCACATGAGCATAACCCTCCTCGTATGGCTTACTACCCAAGGTATTCTGGTCTTGTTCATCAGCCTTTTGCAGTTGACAATGACCCAAGAAAAATGTGGCGCAGTTTACCTACATATTCTTCACAAGCTAGTGTTCAGAGCGAGCCTTCTGTTCCATCAGTGCCAAGCTCTGATCAAACAAAAGGAGTTCTGCCAACTCAGATGTCAGAGGACTCATTTCTTTACAATTGCCTTAGGCAGCCAGGGAATGTTGGTCCAAGACGAAAGCGCAGTCCGGCTGCATTGAGTAGCCAGCACTCATCAGATGCAGCTACTCCAAATTGGACAGGCCACAATCAGTTTAATGAGGCAGGTAGAGTACCACCCATGATGGGCTATCAAGGAGCTTGGCCACACTATCATAGAGGGATGCACCACCATCATATGCTGATGAGACAAAATGCTGATGACAAATCTACTTCCCCTAGCATTTCGTCTAGTACACCTCATAGACTAGGCCTAAAGCCAGACCATCCTATGTATTCCAGTCTGGAAAGATCTTTGTCCCAGCATGGAAGTGGAGAAATGCGCAGTTTTGACAGGAGGAGGCCGCCGATGTTGGAACATGGTGGCAGCAGTGAATCCAGTCAGGAACTTGTCCAGGTGGAAGACATCACTCGTCAGGTTCATCGTGCCATAAGTGGCACAGCTGGACTCTATTCCACAGAAAGAGCAGCTGTAGGCTGGAGTGACCAGTCCTCTGGCAATAACACTTCCCTTGAAGAACAGAGCTCCAAGGACTTGGACAAGAAGCGTAGCAGGAAGTCCACCTTCAATATTTACAGAGAGATTCCAGAGAGAAAGCGCAAGCTAGACCGCGATGAAGAGGAGCGCATCAAGAGTAGTTACAATCCAGATGGCAGCTTTGATTACTTTTCGCTGACAGGATGGAAAGCGTACAAGTGTGAGTTGTGCAAGAAGCGGCGATTCAAGACAGCTTCTGAGCTGGAGGAGCACAGGCGTCGTAAGCATTCCCTTCAGCACGCCCATGTAGGTAACGCATCATCATCGTCTTCATCGGGAGTTGGAGCATCCTTGGACGACGGCTCAAGCAGTCCTCAGCTGACAACCCAGCTGTCCAACGGATGAAGAGCAACATGCAGTCTTACCAAGCGGTTGTTATATCAAGGTGATTTGTTGTTTGGATGCCTGTGCAGAAAGGTAGGCTTTCTACACTTTGATGTCTGCACCAAGATGAAAGCAAAAAGTTTGCTGAGATTTGTATCGATTGGTGGTTTGAGAGAAAGGTTGGGAGTGTTGGAATAGGACCATTGGTTTATGAGTTGCTTACTTCCATAGTGAGAAGATTGCAGGACTAGGCTTCTTAAGAAAGCATGTGTATGATAAGACCAAGCTTGATGTTTGAACCAAATTTAGTATGTCATGTGTGCCAAGGATGAATTTTTAATTTTTAATCTTTATTCATTATATATTAAACTTGACGGTAGATGAGTCCTGTTAATTATCAGTTTATAAACTAGATGGTAGTTTTATTGGTGTTTTGTCCCCGTGATCTACTTCATCTAAATCACACAAGGTGCAATGATCATTATTAATGTTTGAAGCAAATTTATGTTCTGTGCAATGCCAGTATGGTCCAGTGCATACACTATAAATATGATATTATTCTACAGCTTAATTCATTCTGATATGTTCATCATACAATCATGTAGCGGTAGCGTACACATGTCCACTTTTTGCACAAATGTACATCTAAATGTTCCTAGATTAGAGTTTAGCTGGCACTTGGTCTCCATGTCGTTATCTGGTATCATTTTTGGTGATATTGTTGTTCACAAAATAGAAACAGTGTACGATAGAAAGCAATCGTCCTTGTTTAGTCCACGGTATGTAGAATAATCAGTTTTTGTTGTATTAAAGTAAGAGTGTGCCTGATAAGATGCTTTTGTAAAGAGAGCATTAGAAATTTGCAGCTGATAGGGTTGAACCAAGATATATATTTTTATGATATACTGAAGAAGTTTTCTTTAGGGATGGGTGCCCAACTAAGGTTCATATTTGTTTTGTCCAACGTCCGTCTTTTCGTTGTTTTTCAGTCGGCAGCTAGATTACTGTATCCATTAAAAAGGCATTGTCCACTCTATCGAAAAGCGGCGTTTACAATGAATAATAATTTTTGTTGTGATGCAGGTAAATTTCTGAAAGTTTCAAACTTTCTACTTTTTCTGGAACATATTAAAATCAATAATCACGTTCCAGTGATGGGGTCGTAGAGTATGTGATTGGTTGAAATTGGTTCACATTAATGCTGCTGGAAATTATGATCATGCTGCAAATTGTGTTTGCTGTAGTCCATGAATAGTTTGGATCATGCTGTGTATTAATCGCTGTTCTTCGCTGACCATCTTAATGTTTAATGTAGAACAACGTTCTCATGAGACTTGTACGATGTAGTCGTCTTTCACGTCCGATATTTTGTGTTATATAGCTCGTCGTAAAAGGGCCATTTATAGGCCTGTGGTTTTCTTGTGAGGAAAGAAAGACAAATCATTGATTTTTGGCTTATGATATTCAGAAAGCTTCTACAATTACAAATCTGAAGTATTTAAACTTTGAGCTGCATTATAAGGAACATTTTACTTCTTTGCAATCAAGACTGTGTATAAATGTTGTATGGTTAGACCTTATACACAACTCTAGATTCAATTTTGGATTGTTGTAATAAAGATAGAATAGGAAATACTGCAAATATGAGAATTATTTGCTATATTTATGTACCATGTATCACGCATATTTGCCATTTGAATTTTCTTTTAAGTATAATCAAAGATCAGTAGGTATCATGTACACGAGGGAGAATCCAGTTTGCACCAACCATACATGCTAGAAAATGTCCTGAAATTATCACTTGTAGATAATTATAAAGTAGATATCAGACCTACACAATCAGGATTCCTCTGTATTCATGTAGTTCCCCAATCCCCATATGATCGAAACAAAAGTAGACCATTCCCTTTTCATCATATAAATTGCTGGCATTTAAAGTTTAATCCAACTTCACATCACAACCATTACAACTACATGTAGGTACAACTGTAAGTGAAGTAGGTTTTGCATAAAATGTAGTTCAGTGAATTATCAGAATCTACATTGTACATATATGTATATGAACTTCAGAGCATGTAGTTCTGGTGATTTCTATTTATTTTTTGCTACTACCAATTAGTTACTGGACGAAAGAAAGGAATGCCACTACTTTAAGTACATTCTATGACCAAGAAAACCTAGTCTTTTGTTGAAAACTTAGATTTTCATGAAATAAGCATTTTGGAAGTACTAACTAATATTCATTGGCAAACAGACTGTCTCAAATGCATTTATGCGGAAAAGTGAGTTTGATTTTATTCTGTTTGTACCAAATGAAAGTACAGTAGACTCTTACTAAGGCGTAGTACTTTTGCTGTAAGAGTCGAGCTTTATCCTTTTTTTTGTCATTGCGCAAAGAGCGATATGAAAAAAATCAGCCTTTAGAAAAGATTATTTTGCTTCATGCAAACTGGCTGTTTTCCTGTTATTGGTTTCTATTCACTGAATCCTACAGCAAGAGCAGAAAGTACTATTTTGAATTTCTTTTTTTAAAAGCATATATGATTGCTCTAGGCTTGTGACGCGTATGATTTTATGATTGGAGATAAAGGGGTTAGCTGGTTCTAGTCCCGCTTATCTTCCAGAAAAAGTTTTAAGAAACAAAAGAATTGATTATAACTGTATATATGCATGTACAAATTAAGAGTCATTTTGATTGATACTTCATATTTTTCAAGAAGTTGTATGATTTTTTCTCTATGAGTAAATTTGTGACTGGCACTTTTGCCTTCTTTCTTATTCAATATGTATTTTTTGATGACAAAATATCTATATATAATTATATCTATATATCTATATCTATATATATTCCTTATAAGTTGTAAATTGTTCCACTTGTGCTATTTTTGTTTTTTGTTTTTTTGTTTGTTCGATGTGTGGTTGAAAGATGTTTATAGTGTTGCCTTTATATATATATATACCGGTATATATATAAGAATGTGAAACTACTTCATTTGGAAGTAGACCCTCTGTTCCCCTGGATTCCAATCCTATGTTAGATACGGAGCATTTTTACTTGGTCCCTAATGCCTACTTGTGTGCTTTGTAAAATGTGGTTACAATTTGGGTCGTAACTTCCTCAGGCAAGCCTGGCTAGGGACGGAATTAACCTGCTCCAAGAAAGAAGTAAATAAATAGGCCTGCTAAGACCACAACACACATTTTGGACCTACCTCAAACATTTTTGTTTACTTCTTGCTTATTTTTATTTAGAAACATTGATACAAATTACATAATTATCATACTTAAAGTTTTTATGACTAATAGATAAAAATGACTTAGACACAATTTTTGTACTAACTTTTCGTCATCAACTTACCAAAAATTTAAGCAGAAGCAATCATTCAAATTGAGACAAAACTAATTTTAAAACTGATTTGGCATTTTCTTTGTTTTCTAGCTTCTGCCTGGTGGTTGAATTTTTAATTTTTAGGTTAAATTGGAGATTTGCTATGCCCATCACTGCAAGAGTTAGGGGGGGGGGACATTATTGTTCCTTTTGTAAATAGAAAGAACAAATTAGATGTCAAGCATGGGACTAATATAATAGAATGTCAATTTGTATCACTTCCACAATCAGTATAGTATAAATTCAGGAACTAAAGATGCAAAATCATGATGGCTGAACAAAAATACTGTGTGTGGGTTAAATGATATGACACAGGCAAGAGTACTGTTATAGGGTAAATTAAAATGCCAACATTAAATCGGGCTTTAAATGCTTCTATTTTCATAGGGAGTTGGTTCAAGGGGAACATGGCTAAATATTAATGCAGTTGGGTAGCGGTTGCATGTGCATGTCTGTATAGTTCAATTTTTTACAAGATATTTTGTTCTCTAAACAAACGAGAGGCTTTGATATTAACAAAAAAATGAAAGGAAGTATATGAAAATGAGTCAACCCTAAGCCGTCCATTAGACAAAATGCTTTTATTGTCTAACATTTGTTTTGACTCGTAAGTATGGGAAGTTGGTTTTTATCCATGTAATTTTGACAATCTTCCTGGTAAAAGGAATAATGACCCAGTGCTCTACTTTTAATGTAGAGGCTAAACTAGGAATGCCTTTCAAAGTACATAAACTTGGGTTTCTTGTAGCATCTGAGAGGCAGAAGGACCTTAACTCACATGATTTTGTGTTGAGATAAAGACCTTCTGCCGTTCAACAGATGTTATGTTACCACATCTATGGGAGATAAATGATGCAATGCATACAAACTTGTATGGGCTTTATGCATTTGAATTATGAATAAGATGCACAAAATATGACTAAAGAATCAACCAATCTCTGTGATTTCTTAATGTACACGTTTATGATTTCATTTCGTGTCTGAAATTCCAGATTGTTCATTTGATGCAACATTTTTAGGATGTCAAAACTGTCAGGAGGGTTAACAGAGCCTTAAGGTCTTTTCATAAAGAAGGTGATTTATTTATGAAACTTTCAATCATGGTAATGAGTTTTTTTCTTCCAAATCTTATGAAATAATTGATTCATGCTTTTAACATGGGTTAAAAGTATGTTTTTTTTTCTTCAAATCATTGTTGAAGGTAAAATTCCAGAAATATAAAATAATCATGTTGCTTTATATTGGGGATTGACTGTCAAAACTAAAACACTGTCAAAAGAACACAAATTTTCAGCATCTGTGTAAAGTTGCATCACTTTTATCTCTCTCAATTCCTACAGAACATCAATCTCGTAAGACTATTGACTAAATTGGACCTACTCATAGCCCGCCTCCAAAGTTTTCAAATTAAAACAAGAGGTAGCCTACTTCCAATAAATGATGTAAAGATATATAAGCTGTCTGGAAAGGGGATTTATTTTATATTTGTTGTGTGTTACATTTGTAATTAGCGGAGGAATGAATCCGTCAGGGATTTTGCTCAATGCATTTGGCTTTGTATGGCATGCTCCATTGGTAGTGGATGTTATATAGTGTTTATGCCTGGTAGATTGAATACCAAGATTTGTCCTGTGATATTTAATACTAGAATCATGTTTGAAGATTTTTTATATGAATCACCAAGTCAAAAGTAAGGGTCAGGAAATGTTTGCTTTTTAAAAACATGATCGACTCCAACATTTTTATATTTGTCACCATACACTTGTACATGTAATAGTGGGTGTAATTTGCCTACACATTTTGTAAAATGCAGAGTTATCACAAAACTTATGAACTATTTTGGTATTGTTGTACTTAAAAACCATTGTATATACTATTTTGCGTCAACAAGTGATATTTGTATGTGACAGTGCAAAAATTGAAATTGCCATGCATTTGTATGCATAAACATGATTTTTGAGAGATGATAAATTGAATTTTAAGAAGATATAAGTCAGAATGTTGCAATGTTCCTCATTTTGAGAGGTAACATGTATTTGTAAAACGTGTTGAGAAATGTTTTATTGTGTAATAATGTTTTTTGTGTATATCTGAACTGGCTCTGTAAGACAATAAGTAAATGGTTATACAATGTATGCGTGTCATATGGATTGAACGTGTGAAACATGGCGAGAAAGCTCGGTGATACAATGAATATCAACTGTCTATTGTTTTATGTTACTGGCTGAGATAAAGAATTTATAGGAAGATATTCAGAGATTTTTTAAGAGGATTTTTTAAGAGGAGTATTCAGTATATAGTTATTACTTCACATCGTTGGTAATTATTTGAATATATTCTAAACGAGATATTCTCTCCATCTCTACTTTTCATGCAAATGTAAGAACATGCTCTGATAGTCCCTGGTATGCTGTATCAAAGCTGAGTGAAAAGCCGGGAACGTACTCCTAAGTATGCTTTTACAAAATTTAAGTTTGAAAGACTAACTTCAACATTTGATTTGAATCATATTCAAAGTGAAATGTTTTTGTTTTTCCTTGAGGTCCCTTCCTGATGTATTCCGTAATTAACGGTGTATAAACCGCACCTTTTTGCCGCCGAAAAAAAATCATAGTCGGGGGGGGGGGGGGGGGGGGGTGCGGTTTATACACAGTACACCAAAACAATTTTTTTTTTTTTTTGCCGACTCTGTCGAAAGGGCGAAAAAGAGGGATGCGGTTAATACACGAGGGCGGTTAATACACAAGGGCGGTTTATACAACGTTAATTACTGTAGGTTTCTATTATCTAAGAAGATGTTGTTTAATAAGCAGGGGGGGGGGGCATCTGTTTCAGATCAAACAATGAACATTAAAAGACTGCTATACAGGCCTATCTAATTATTAAATACATTTTATCCCAGAAGAAAAACACTTTTTGCACACGTCATGATCTTTGAGTACCGGGTACACTTTATTTATCAAGCAAACAAAATGCAATTTCATTACATTTGGTATGCGTGTCATACATGTAATATTAATGTTTGTTTTTTCAAGAGGATTTCATGTACATCCCAACTATTGAATCTCTATTTTTAACCAAGGTTCTTCAAGCATCATCATTGTTGATGATGTGATTTCCAGAATTGAACCTTAGGAAGAAAATATCCACTCAAGAAAGCTCTTGATGTGCTCAGGGTTTCCCCTAGTGGAGACAGTTAATTACTCCCTTTTTTCAGCCATTTAATATGGCTTTGTTTTTTTTGTTTCTGGGTAAAAAAAAAGCCTCATCTGCGTGCTCCTGAGAAAATGATTTTACTGGTACTTACTTAGCAGCAGTATGTGAAGATGTTGAGAGAATTAAAGTACCCAAGGTGTTTTGTCATTTTAGTAAGATACTTCTCTATCACCTTTTTGTTTTGTCATTATGCAGATGGAATTTAATTTTGCTTGGAAATGTCAAAGGTGATTCATAGAGTTGTTATACTCAGATAATTGCAATAAGAAGGAAAAATGGATCAAATCTTATATATTCTTTATCCCATAGCAGTTCTGAATTTCCTAAAGTCAAGAATAAATATGAAAGAAAAGGGAATTTGTAATTCAACTAAAGTTTTCATTTATGACCAAAAAATGTGTCTCACTTTGATACACAAAATATTAAATGTAGACTCTAATTCCCTGTTAAGAAAGAGAAAATGAGAACAAAAATCTCTTTTGACATATTCACAACACCCACTTGCAAATGTTAATGGCATGAAGGGTTGTATATTAATATACTTAAGAATTAAACAAGATGTTTTGTAATGTACATTGATGATGTACCTTACATGCAGGTCCTGCATTCGTTCAAATGGTATTCCTGATGAGCGGAAAGAGTTTCTGATGGTTAATAATCCTTTTCTGAGGAATAATTACGTCTTCAGTGTGGGTGTTTTTTCTGTGGGATGTTGATAATGCCCCTGATGAGTAGAAGGTCACCCTTAGCCTTCATTCATTCTTTATACCGGTAATGCTTCTTTTACGCTTGGGATGTTGTGTGTCTTCGTCAGTGTGGGTAGGGTATCCAAGGACTACGCATCTCTGAAGGAGAGCTTAAAGATCAAGTTGAGTTCTGGTAATAATAATAACGATAATAATGGTGGCTACTAATATAGCGCACATGTCCGTCACGTCGTAATGCGATAACATTGCAAATGAAAAGCAATTGCGAAAGGTGTTATTATAGAGTAGACAAAAATTGTACTGTGAGGCTTTGGAACCATCAAAGTGATAGGAAATTTATCAATTCTTGCTAAATGCCACAGGTACACAGAAATGGGTACATGGGACTACACTCACATGTTTGGTCCAAACATTTTTATATATTTCTTGTCCTATTTCAAATATGAGGGCATTTGAAGAGTAATCCTTTCAGTGAGGAAACATTTCTGCTATCATATTCTTCCAAACTGCCATTACAGAGTGGAAAAGAGTTCACAAATTATTTTCCATCTTTACCAAAACTCTACTTTCTCTTGAACCTTAAAGATGGGCCAAGCCTTTTCAGTGATATTGTTACTTTCATTATCATATAGATAATTGAGGTCTCTTGTCTAGATATATCGACATTCTGTCATGCACTGTTTTGACTGATCTTTACAAATACGCTGACCCCCTGCCATTTATAGAGTCTCTAACTCTAAATGTACTTTTGTATTTTTTATAACTTCATGAAATAATCAAGCCTATTGAGTCCATTTGTTGGAATGCATCTGGTTAAAATGATGTATTTTTTGGTTGACAAATATTATTGAGTCAATCACTCCGAGATTTCCCGTTTTATTATTATAACTTCATGAATCCTTGGTGAAAATGAATTCTTATATTAAAACAAGTTGAAAACAGAGATATATTAAAATAGTTGAAAACAGAGATATATAAAAACTAGCACTCCTGCAAAAGTTGCTTGTGTTTTTTGGTTTTACATGAATGAAATTCAAATTTCTTTGCATCAATCAATATTTATATTGCTATAGTGACAACGTGTTCTTTGTATACAAGGAAAACATATTCCATTCTATTAGAGATCACTACACGGATCTATGGCATACTGGTCTTGAGATGTAGTATGAAACTGTTACTTTTCAACTTTAATCTCATTCTTTTACAATATGTGATTGTTTGTGCTTAAATCATGATTCTTGTGCTTGTTTCAAATGTAATACTGATGAATTGGTATCACCCAGACTACAGATCTGTTCACATATGATGCGATGAACTGCCTCATAAAATGATGGAGCAAAATAAAGACATTTTACAACTCAATGATTGGCAAGTAAAAAAAGTCAAAGAGAAAGTAGTTGCATGCAACTAAGATATATATATATGTACTTATGTTGTATGCTATATGATACAGAAATGTCAGGCACACTGTGCTTGTGTCATTTTTATTTTGCCGCTGAATTTTTTTTTGGTGGCAGTTAACTGCTTCATATGTGAACAAAGCTTTCAGAAAGAAAAAAAATACACAGATGTCACAGAAAATTACAGGAGACACGTTGAATGTGAAATGCACTGTACTCATAAGAATGAAAGACTTTTTTTTATTGGAATGGAGTAAAAAGAGAGCCATGTTTGGACTGTATAACACTATTTCACCGTGTTGCGCTTTGTCTTTTCGTCTGTTGTTGCAAAAGAGTTGTGAGAGAAGGAAGAGGGAGTATATTGCATGGAAGCATTTGAGAGGAGAGCTGTATAATGAAGACATAATAATGATGATGAGATAATTATGATGATAATGATGACAAGATAATTATGATGATGGTGATCATAATGATGAAGATATAATGATGGTGATGATAATGATGAAGATGATGATATCGATGATAATGATGAAGAGATAATTACGATGATGAAGAGACAATTATGATGATGAAGAGACAATTATGATGATGATGAAAATAATGAAGAGATAATGATGGTGATGATAATGATGAAGATGATGATGAAGAGACAATTATGATGATGAAGAGACAATTATGATGATGAAGAGACAATTATGATGATGAAGAGACAATTATGATGATGAAGAGACAATTGTGATGATGATGAAAATAATGAAGAGATAATGATGGTGATGATAATGATGAAGACGATGATGAAGAGACAATTATGATGATGAAGAGACAATTATGATGAAAATAATGAAGAGATAATTATGATGATGATAATGATGAAAAGACAATTATGATGATGAAAATAATGAAGAGAAAATAATGAGATAATTATGATGATGATGATGAAGGCTTCTTGTACACTGTCAGTGTTTTTTTTACTCTGGTGTGTGCCTGTGGCGCTCCTGCTCTACGATGTCTTACAAATTCAATGTTCTTGGTCAGTGTTTCAAATTAAGATTTTATAAACCTTTAGGTCAGTCAGGAACCCCATGACTTTTACAAGCCGATCGCCTGTCTGATTATCAAGATATTTATGATTGAAAACCGGTCAATCAAAGATTTTTACTTTTTTAAGGCACTTCATTTAATCATGTTGAAGCGCAATTTTTTTTAGGGCTTCAATATTACACCATATCACAGACACTGATAACATGTAGGGCCATGCATAAATAAATTAACATTGTTTAATAAACGATGCCTATTAAGTTTAAGTGCTTCTATAACTTCATGTTTGAAGATGGTTGTCTGATTGATTGGCAGTCAACGAAGATGAATATATTTGCATAATGAATAATACAAATGTGGAATCCTATGCTTATGGTACTGTTAATGGATCAGACATTATAAATGTCAGGATTCCAGAGATCATTCTTAATGCGTGAAAGTCAGGGGAATCGTGCAATAATGAGAATGGTTCACAGTGGAGAATAGAGAAAAGAGGGAGTGGAGAAATGTAGAAACTTTAAGTAAAGGGAGTACAGTTGTAATTGTAACATACCAGTACATTGAAACATATACTAGAAAACACAGGTTGCAGGACCGGATTTCATGTGATAAAAATCCTTTGTTGTGTTACTCCAGAAATTCTCAAGTGGTTCAGATTTGTGAAAATTTCATACCGCAAACTCTTTAAAATCAAAGGGGCACAAATCAAAATTGTTGCTTTCACAAAAACTTATTTCAGCAGAATGACTGTCATTTACAATTCATGAAAGCTTCTTGTTTTTAAGTACATGGAGACTTTTGTTTTGTTTAGGGGTTTTTTTGTTGTTGTTTTATTCAATTAAAACATCTCGTACATAATACAAATTAAATGAAACACATGTATTTCAAATACCGGTATATCATTATCATAATACAAAATGATGATAAATATAGTACGAGTAGAAACCGAAATTATGGATAAAAAAGGAAGAAAAAAAGACGGAACTACATAACAGGTAACTATATCGTCCTAATTCTAGCACATTTCATTTTTTTGCGAAATCTATGCTTGGATCTATCCTTATAACAATTTTTTTTTTCTGTAAGGTACGTTTGATTTTATTTAAAAAGAAATAAATCAAAAGAAGGGAGTATCTCAAGATATCTCCATAAATATAATGTTTTCTTTGCACTGAATGATAATACAATGATTCACTAGAGCATGGTGTTTGTCTTGTATCCCAAATAAGATCTCCTCGTCTTTCAGTTGAAAAAATTCTTTATTAAATCTAGTATGCCACCATCTTAGAAATTTGTTCAAGTAATCATGTGTATATAAACATTCTACAAACAGGTGTTCAATCGTTTCTGGCTCTTGTTTACAAAAAGAACACATTTCATTGTCAAATACTTTCTTTTTTTCACCTTTGCATTTACCGGTAAGTATTGTGCATTTATTTTATATTGGAATAATCTAGTTCTTGTATCAGGAATAATTCTAAAAGGTACTTCATATATAAAATCAAAATGTTCTTCATTTATTTCATATTTTGATCTCCAGTAGGTTTCTGAAGTAGCTTTTTTATATTTGTTTTCTTTTAGTACCATATTAATCATCTTTGTTAACAATTTTGATATATAAATTTGTCTATTACAAAATATTATACAAGTGTCCAGCTGTTTTGATAAATGCCTACTTTCAATACACTGAGCTTTCAACCGCTGCGGAATGGCAGAAACGACTGAACGCCATAGAAAATAATTCTTAAAGCCAATCTGTTGCCACTTGGAAAAAACAATTAATTTTCCATTTTCATCAAACAAATCTTCTATATGCCGTATTGAATACCAGTAGTTCTTTTACAAAACAACTGTTACCAGCTATCCTTATTTGTCCATTGTTCCATACAATACTTTCTTGGGAAAGTCAATTATTGTTACACAGCTCTCTAAACTCAAAATGTGCATACAAAACCTCTGTATAAAATAAAAGTAGATGTCTTATTTTTAAACAATCTTTTTTGTCAAAGTTGCAATAAAGTAAAAGTTGTCCATATTTTTCGTAAAGTAATTAAAAAGTATTTTCCATGAAGAATACTCTTCTTCAAAAAGTCTTACTATCCATTTTATTCTTAGCGCCTAAAACATTGAATGAATGTCTATCATATTCAGACCCCCTTTTGAATACGGAGCAATCAATGACGACTTGTTTAAATATAAATTCCTTTTTCCGTTCCATGAAAAATAAATGTACAGTTTTTTTCTAATTCTTCCACCACATATTCAGGGACGGGTAAAACTGACGCACCCAGTGAAAAATACTTCTTATTTTCTTTGCATTTAGCATACCTCTCACATTTAATGATAATATATTAAAGACATGATCATGAGTGTTCAATATCTATACAATAATTCTGCAATCTTGTATATATTGTAACCTGAACAAAAATATTTAAAAAATAAACAAAAAAAGTCATAGGGTTTGAGCAATATCTCTGCATCATGTCAAAGTCTGTCTGTCATCTTGAAAAGTAAATTGCATGCATTCTTGAGGCTCCGTCGACACATCTATTCTTCATCACTGTGGGAAGGGTATCCAAGAACTACATGTGCATCTCTGAAATGATAAGTCGACAGGAAGGGGAAAATAGGGAGAAAGGGGGATATAGATTCAGAGAGAAGAAATAAAGGAAACCAAAAGGCATACTAACAGCTAAAATTAAATACTAAAACCTTTTCTTCTCTGCAAGTCACACTCTTTTTTATTCTAATTTTTATTGTTGTATCTAAGTTGAGGGCTGCGGGCACGTCAAGCTACTTTGCTTATTTCTGTAGCCCTCCTGCATCTAAATGTATGTTAATTATGCATTCAATATTTTTGTTAAATTTCGTTTATTGTCTGTATAAAATTATATACACTTTAAATATTGTATCAAACCATATTATGTTCATGAAAATGTATGATGAAAAAAAGATGCAGAAACCAATAAATCAAAAATTAAATCAAATCAAATCAAACCTCTTGCTGGGATGCATAAACCATGCAACAGCCAAATAATAAAATGACAAAACTATGCACTTTTAAACTGGGTTAGAAAAATAGTTTTATTTGTACTCTACAACTTCTCCCCCTAAATTCAAACATTCATGAAAGAGAAACAGTTGCAATTAAAAGATCAGCCTTTCTTATAAATTTGATTCATAAACAGCTTTGTTAAATATTACATGTCACATAATCCAAATTGTTTTAGTAAAGCATAACGGTATATCAATTTTTAATAGTAACCCAGATATATAGCAACCATCTCTATTTTTTTCCCTCTCATGTAAAACTACAGATAAAACAAACCCTGTATGCTCAATACCCTATTTTTCCAGAGGGCATTGATTTATGTCCCAAACTTAGAAATCATAGAAGAGGAATTGGAGGATACAATCAATTCTATATTAGCAAAATATATGAGTGTAGATTAGTGAATAGAAACGCATTTGATAATGGTGGTGACACTGTAACATTCATGGTCTATAAATACTATTCCCCTCGTCAAAGCCAAGAGACAAATATGATGTAAAAGAAAGGTATTGTTGAGCTGGGATTCGAACCCTCAAGCTCTTGCTTAAAAGTGTAGTGAATGAACCATTATATCACACCATCTTCACATCATACTATTCAATACATTTACAATGACGGTACACATTTTCTCTGACATAATACATTAACTATCCAGAAATATTTTAAAATTCTCTATGTATTAATTAATACAGTAATGTTTCATCTGAATAAGTAATTAACTTCTCTATGAAACTATCTAAAAGGTAACTGCATTACCAAAAAAAAAGTAAGTTGCAGCATCTTTGATAAATAACCAGACACCCCTTATACACTACTCCAATGTGAAGTAGAAACACAGATAATACATATTACTCTCAATACTAAAAATATGAACTGAATTCATACATCAGCTAAAATTGGAAAGCACATTATAAAAAAGTACTGCACAGTACATTGTTGATACACATGACATTCTTGTCACCGAAAATCTAATTTACTAAAAGGCAAGCTTAAAAACTTTTTTTTTTGTAAATAATAATGTTGAAAAGTAGGATTTAATTCTACCCTAATGTGAAATAACAAGGCACATTTCTTAATATATAAACCATTGCATACCGGTACATGTAATTATCTCAGCTTTTAGTTCTCCCAAACCAGTTATATATTCATTCAAAGAAGGATAAATAAAGTTGCCTTTATTGCTTTAGTATTCAAGCCACATACACAGACATATGGAAGCATCATGATTGTACACAGTGATGCATCATGTATAAATACTGCATTCTTTTTCTTTCGTATCTAATGATGTATATCATAATTCACATCTGGTTACTATAATATCATGTTTTTAGTTTCTAAAAACAATATGCACATTACAAACCAAAAAATATTTATTCATATACTGTATTAGGGGTCACAAAGTATCTATATAAAAAACTAATATGTTACTGAAACCTGTTCTATTGCTAATAAGACTGGTTTAATAAAAATTCATACCTATGTAATATAATATAATAAAACAGCCTTTCAGTAGGCTTGAATTGTACTAGGATAAGTATTTACAACTATCAGTAAAATAGGTGTCGTCACCTAAAATGTCAAAATCTTTGGTGTTACTTTAAAGAGACTGGCTATAAACAGAGAGTAATTATGGCAAAATGAGTTGTCTGTACAAACAGTAAATCCCTACACCATTACTCAAATAAAAATCAAACAAGTTATTCTTGTTTTTTCAATTTATCACATTAATCAACCTTATGTAGTGCTGAAGGCATGTTAAAACAGCTAAGCTAACATTCTTAAATCAGTATTTGTCATAAAATATGTAGCATAGTCTAAAAATAAGAGTTTACAAGCCACCTCCACCGATTACAATACATTATTGTACTGGCTAATACTCGTGTCATCACCACCAAATGTCAAAGGTTACTGTATGTACACATTTCAGTAGGCATTTTATGGGTGCATGAGTGCGTGCCTGTTTTGTAGTTTTAAGATGATGTTATATATTATATTGTTGCTTTTACTCTGTTAATTTTTCAGGAATAACAATAAAACAGAAAAAAAAAAAAAAAAATTCAGTAGGCATCAAAGTAGGGTTTTGAAGCCTGAACACAGTAGACTTCTTGGGGCTATTATTTGTGCATTTATGAAAAAGCAAGGTAATATAAACAAGGCAGAAATGGTCATTGCACATTAACCTGAAAATCCTGAAGGTGCTTGAACAATGTGTCATAACAAAATTGATTTCTATGGCGTATTTGTCAGAATTTGCATACAGTGTGAGGTTTAAGGGTAACTAAGCACGTTTTGTTTTTTTAAAGAAAAAAAAAGACTTGACTGGCCTTGTGCAGATAAGTGGCATGGCAAGTAGCATCAGGAATAAAATACTGTCATACTCAAAGTTTGGTGAGGAGGTCGAATTTGAGTTAAATATAATGGATGTTAAGTTTTGTGCGTATTCATGACTTAACTATCTGGCAGCAAATTGCCACGACTACAATCCCTGCATATCCAAAAGTTACAATCCCTGTATATCCAAAAGTACATTTTTTTCGTCATGAAAGGGTACCTACAATTTGCTCTTACTTTCATAAAATATGCCAATCTCAAACTAACTTTGCAAGGCAATAAAGGGCACTTTGCAAACACCAATGTTTCTTATCTACTGTTAGTCTTTCCAACGTAACCTCTTATCTTAATAAAATAGATGGGTACTACAGTATATGACTGACATATTGCTATCACATACTTTTGTAAGTATCATCAAGGCTCTTCTTGACTTTTTTGGCTTCAGACGGGCTGCGGGTTTCGCCCTCCCCAGATCGCTTTTGGGAATCAAGTGGTGTCATTGCTGAGTCAAGGAAGTTGCCAGGCTAAAGAAAATTAAACAACAAAATACCACACAATTAATTAAGTTATTCAATCCTTATAACAATGACTGGGGGTGCGATAAGTTGACTTAACAATTATGGAAAGCCGTTAGCACTGTTGAAAATATTTTAAAAGTTATTTTAAAAGGCATAAAATGTTGATTCAAATCATTCATATTTTCTATTTTCAAGGAGATTTTATGTTCTTACTGTGAAATCTATGACAAGTCTATAATACTTGAATTTTTGCTTTTGAATATATTTTATTTTAAGGCTACAAATGGCTCTCCATAATGTTTAAGTCCAACTTAGAGTTAGGTTCGCCTTTGGATCTTTGTGAACCCCCCCCCCCCCCCTCCCCAGCTGGTTATATAAGTACATTACAAATTTAGCTTCAGATTAGTTTATTTACAATGTTCAAAGAATCATATGAACAATGAAGCGCATAACATCAATAGTATTAACAAAATTAATACAATTTCAACAAAAATGATGTGTTGCATTAATATGAGTAAATAGTTATAAAATATATTGAATTTTACAATTTACACATCTAATACACAAGTTATAACCTTGAGAATATTTTTTCTTTGAAAAGAGTAGCACATGCTGAAAAGCAAGGCTTGTATATGAAATGTCCAAATTAAGGATATACATGTAGAAAGAAAGGTGCTGAGATTCTATAACTGTCCACGAAGAAATTACAATAAAATAAAGGCATTCCATAAAGAAAAAGAAAACTTTAATGAAGCATAATGTTGGTAATTAAAATAAAGATTGTTTTCTTGCAAAATTTTCAAATAAATTGAAGTGCAATGATAAAAGCAGAGTGTGACCGGAAATTTGCTGCGCTTTATATCATCAATGACCTTGGGTTAGGGTTAAAGACTTTATTATAGTGTTACGCCCAGGGGTGATAGTGAGCACAACAAAAAAATAGGTTTTTTGTTTTCCCCTCAACCACGCCCCCCTTGGGTAAAACAAAATAAAAGGATTCGCGGGGAAAAAATGGCATTTAACAACATTCCCCCCTTTCGAGTAAGAAAATTGGGAAAAAATAGGGAAAATTGGGGGAAAAATAGGGCAAAATAGGGATGAATAGAGAAAATAAGGGGGGAATCGGGAAAAACAGGATAAAATAGGGAAGAAAAAAGAAATTTGGTTCAAAAAACAAAAAAATCTGGTTAAAAAAAAAAAAATTAAATCGGGAAGAAGAAAAAAAATCCACAAAAAAAAATATCGGGAAACCGATTTAAATCAGGTTTTTATCAGGCCTGGTTACGGGCAAGGTTAAAGTTAGAAATTTGATTACGGTAGGAAATTGATCGCAGAGCAAATCTGAATGCACATTTGAGCATCACTTTTCATGGTATCTTCCTTACCTTTGGTTTACTGAACTTCTGTTTGTCACACCATTCAGCGAAACATCTCTCGGCCTTGGCAACACTCTCCGCATCACGATGCTTGCAGTAGAGACGGATGTAGTGCTCTACAAAATTCTCTGGAAGCATCTGGGACACCTGATGTCAATAAAAAATATATGCATTACCATTTGACTAACATTTTGTCCCTAATGACCTTAAAAATCAAATCAGTTTATCTATTCATTCCTGCTAGGACTCGGCAAGAGGATGGATCCTTCACAAGGTGATTTTGAAAGTGGATACCTGTAGGCCAGCCCCATGCAGTAAGGCCAAGGGGGAAAAGACTGTCAAAAGCAGCCAATGGCCGCAACTGCCCCCTCCTTCCATACTCATTCCAGTGTTCAAGAATACCACAAACTGTTGGTATGGATAATAGGCGATAAACTCTTTAAAGACTATCCACCACCATCAGAGGCGGCGGAGCGACTTCCAAAGTGGGGGGGGGGGGGGCACCAACAAAAAAGGGCACTTTCTGGGGAAAAAGGGCACCTACAAAGGGAAATCTCAAAAGCGAAAATATGCAATTTTTTTAGACATTGGTATATACCCCTAGAATTTAATTACATTATCAGGGATGATTTCAATATTTGTTTCTCTTTATACATCGTATACAATATTGCTTAAGCATCACACCTTGCAGTTGGGTGTGATGGTCGAAAGATTTATATGGGAGCGAGCAAAGCGAGCGAGGAAAAAAATTAAGGTTTGTGAGGTCGCAGTGCGAAAACTACATCTTATAAAGAGGAAAAAACCAATCCTCATCGGGTTATAATAATAAGCACATTCTTATAACAGCAAACTGAAAAGACCTTTGATAAGTAACATAATTATAACATCTATAAATGTGAGCGAGCGTAGCGAGCGAGCTTTGGGAGATATTGCTCTTAGTCGCTTGAAATTAGGGGCACGTTTAATGATGAGAGGAAAAGGGGAGACTTATCGAAGGGATAAGACACCTATTAGAAAATAAAAGGAGCACGTGTCAAAGTACAAAGGGTTATGATTAGAGGTGAAAATGGGCATTTGTCGACGGAAAAGAGGCAACCATCAGATTTTGATAGGGGCATTTATGAAAAAGGGATAGGTTCCTTATAAGAAAGGAAAAGGGGCACGTATCATTGTTAACAAGGTTAATTATCAGAGCTGAAAATGGGCACACACCTTATATGAAAGAGGCACTTATAAGAATGAAAAAGGGGCACTAATAATAAAGGAAAATGTGAATTTGTTGAAAGAAAAGGGGCACCGATCAGATTTTGATAGGCGCATTTATTTGAGGTGAAAGGGGGCTTTTATGAAAAAGCGAAGAGGCACTTATATGAAGGAAAAAGAGCATTTATTAGGAAGGAAAAGGGGCACGTGTCAAAATAAAAAGGGGTGCTATTAGAGATGGAAAGAGCACTTATCAGGAGGAAAAGGGGGCACTTGTCGAAATAAAACGAGTATCTCTCAGAATTGAATAGGGTCATTTAAAAGACATGAAAATGGGCACTAGTATGAGAATGAAAAAGGACTATTTTCATAGGTGAAAAGGGGCACCTCTAAGATTTTAATAGGGCAATTATCAGAGGTGAAGGGGGCGCTTCACAAAAGTGAAAAGGGGTGCTTCTCGTACCCGAACAAGGGCACTTACTAGAGATTAAAAAGGGCACTTATGAGAATGGATAATAGACACTTATTGCAAAGAAAACTGGGAATTTGTCAGGGAAAAAAGGTACGTGTCAAAATAAAAGGGGCACATATCAGAGGTGGAAAGGGGAGGGGGCACTTTTAAAAATTAATAGGGGCACTTATCAAAGTAATAGGGGCACTTTTTATGTAAAAAGGGGCGCTTCTTAGAAAGTTAAAGGGGCACTTTTGGGGTACTTGAAAAAGTGGGGGGCACTGTGCCCCCCCTGCCCCCCCGGCTCCGCCGCCTCTGACCACCATCACTACCCCCCTCTTTCCTCCAATCAGTATGAATACCTCCATACTGCATTGTATGCTACACAAGAGCAACAATAATAATTTACTTAACATTACTGGCAAGTCCCTCTACAGCATACATCTTTATAATGAAATGGTCTGTATAATAATAATAATAATACTCAGTTATTATAAACCGCTTTTTACAATCACTAAGCGCTTCCAAACTTGGAGATTATCACCCCGGCTTTAGCTGTGCTGCAACAACGGCGCTCTAGCATTTCAAAGAATTAATTCCTGTCTGTATGAGAATATGCCTTTTGATTTTAAGTTACAGGTGAACAAGATTTAGATTAATAGTTGTCCGTGTATGATAGAGAAAGTTAATTTCCATTGGTACATGCAAGGTTAATGTTCAAATAACATGGTATCAGGTGCTGAGTGCCAGAAGGGCATAATGTTATGTTGCATCAAAGTCTGGATAATTCCTTACCTGTCCTTTCCTGATCTTGATGGCCCTGTTCAGGTCTTCCTTGGAGTAGAACCTGACGTAGTCAACAGGGTTCTGGTTCCCCATTCCATAGTCCATCTTCACCACCTGAAAGACAATAACAAAAGAAGATAGGGAAATATTAGTTGGTCTAGTGGTGCCATGCCCATCGGTAATAGTATATTTGTAAAGCCCTTAGAGACATTTGTATTAAGCGCTATATAAAAGCTAAATATCATTATTATTATTATTATCGGTGGTATGCTCAGCTCTCTGTCTTCGTCTATAAACTGACTCTGACTGACCCCAGTTCGAAATCGAGTCAAGGTATAATGTAGTAAGTTTTGTATATTATTTATTTCATTAGCATTAATGAATTCCATTAATTCAGTCAAACATTGTAGTGACTTTCCTCTATGAGTCCACACTACTGAGGCCGGTAGGGTAGTATCGGGTACTTACATGTACTACCAGGTCATCTGGGTCAAGCTGGGGTCCTTTCAGTTCCTCCTCTGACACAGCTAGACAGATCGCTTTGCTGATTTCCAGTGGTTTCTGAAAAACACAAAGAAAACAAATGCATGTGTAATCCCATCCAGTCCAGAAGGTATTCTATAGCACTAAAAGAGGTGACTCAATACAATCCAGTGTCCTCTAACAAAATAAATGGGACTTCAGAAGTTTATTGAACTGGTCAACAGAGGAAGCTGTCTTCACAATTGCCATGGGAAGCCGTCATGCCCAAATTTCTTGCTGCTTCAGGCATCACTATGGTTACAAAACGACATTGCCTCACAAAAAAAGTAGGAGAATAAAAATGCATTATCCAAAATTTGATGGTCTTGGTGTCATTTTACTTGGGTATTGTTTTGGTCTACCTTATGAAATACAAGCCAACGACACTGTGTCAATGATCTTCTTAGAATTGTAGATCTCAGGTGCTGCAATCTTTTTGGGGCCACCCTGTATACTTCTTACCTCTAGTTTTGTGTCTGCTGGTGGTTGTGACTGTCCCACACACTTGTAGAGCTGTCTGGTGAGGATCTTCTGAATGATGTCTTTGGATTCCTTGAGACTCCCCTTCTGTGAGAAGAGGATATGTTCTAGCACACTGTCTGTCAGGTGTGTGTAGGCATGCATGTCATCCAATGACTCAGACATGGTCAGCTTTTTCCTGTTTAAGTGTATCAGTTTAAAACAATTCTCAAAATCATACAGAGGTTAGAATAAAGTGATAGGGGGAAAGTCCACTCCTTAGAGGCACATTTCAATATTTTCTTCAACATTTTCTGAGAAAATTGAAAATAGTTTGAACAGTACCGGCATATAATATACTTCAAAATACTTTAGAAACACTTAACAAATATTAACAGAAAACAAGTTTTGGTAAATGTGTTTCTAGGGACGTTTTTTGCTCGTTTGTTTTTAATGGTTTTAAATTGAAGTTAAGGATATGCAGGTAAATGGTAAAATGGGTAAATAGTATACAAATTGTGCAAAAAAAAATGTATTTCACAATATGTCTATTCATCAAAATATAACTCTTCTCACCATTCATAGCACTGAATCGATTGTGCATCACTGTCCACAATAGGTCAATTAGTACCTTAAAGATGCATGTACGTTACTTTTTAGAGATTTATGAGAAGTTCATCATGATATGTTTTTATAGTTTATAATGTAATAGATACTGACCCATTGGCTCCAGGGAAGATCCTAAGATGTGGATCAGCTTTGATCAGAGCTTCTACCATCCTGCAGGGAGAAATGAAGAGACAGACAGTAAAAAGATGCTGTAATATATCATTTTGCTTTTTTAGATATATTTTACCAAGGTAATAAAAACAAGCAAATAAAGAAACATATGGCTTCCACTGAGAATTGATGAAAATGCCAAAGATTCTAACACACTGGTTTGGTCTCAAGCCTACCGTGTTACTATGATCATAGCTGTATTTAGTATCAACCTTTATCAATCTTTACACTTGAAATTGAACTACAATGCCATACATTATAATAGATCTTGTATCAAGCCTTCTGTATGGAACATTTTTTCAGATCTTGTCAAAGAAGAAATAACAAGACATAAAGGAGTGAACGAGAAGTTAGAAATATATGTAGACTGACAAACAGAAAGCAATGATAGCGTAATATACAGAGAAATGGCAAATGAAAAATAACTCAGAAAAAAAATTAATCTTTCAAACCCCATCTTTATTTTAAAGATGTGTAAAGTTTCTAAGATTACTGGCTTTCCTTCTGAAAGGAAAATACAGAAAAAACAAATCAACATCAAAACCATGCGACAGTCATGTTGAAACATTGCTAACAGACAGTGTGACAGCGTGGTACTTAGAACTCTCAACAAGTCATTTAAATGGGGAAATATGTACATGTGATTACACTTGAGCATTCTAACGACTGTAATTTCTTTTGAAGAATACTTACATTGTTTCAATGATTTTGTTTACTTTGTGCTGGTAAGCTCTCCGATGGAGGGTATTTCTTGTGTGGAACATGTCATACAGATTGCCGATCTCCTAGAAATACATTGCAATGGAAAGAGAGGAGGAGAGTAAAAACAGAAAAAACAGTAACTACTGTAATAAATAATTAAATAGAATGTCATTAGAGAAACTGTCTGGTTTACATAAATATATCATTTTTCATTGGGGCAAAATTAAGGCTGACTTGCACATGTTTTTCATTTAAATCTAAGACTATCAACTTGATAAAATTGAAGTAATTTTGAAGTTCTTTTCTCCCTGTGGATTAAAAATAATATGACCTTAAAGGTAATACAAAGTTTTGGTATGGGGTCATGAATTTGGTTTAAATGAACACATTGGAAGCATATGCTATCCTACAATATCGAGTGATTGTTATTAGGTAGAAATAGAGTATAAAGTTATGAAATTGTGTATAATAAATAATAATTGTAAATAATAATGTTGTATAGCTCCCTCTCAAGGTCAAGATATTAATTAAGCTATAAAACAATGTTTCTTGACTAAAATCGACCGATTAGCTATTGCTGTTTGGAAATTATATATCAAAACTACATATTCTGAGATTTTCATGGTCGCATCTACCATTGTACGGCCGTAATCACTATTTGAAATTTATCAAAATTTACCGGGAGCACCGGTAAATTTTTATATTCAATTTTTCTTGAAAGCAGAAGTGTTTAAGGGCTAAATTTTCTAGTGTTCATAATACTTCCACAGGGGCATCCAAATATATCAAAAATATAAAGAATCACTATCCACTCAATTTTCAAAATTTCCCAAAACTTTGTATTACTTTTAAGGGTCATAGGCCATGATAAAGTTATACAATTCTAGATTCTAGACTTCTAGCGCAATATGAAAAAGCATGAGAAATGGTCAATATCAATTTGCATTATATTAAGAAATAAATGGAAATACATGAAAGCATATCTCTCTCAGACATGAACACCTTCATCAACATTTCAATCATACTTTACCTTGTCTCTGCTGCAGATCTGCTTCTCTCCTTCTACCTGGATCACTCTGGCAAATTTCATGTACCTCTTGTGATCAAAACTGTTAGCTATTCCAAGGTTGTAACAGTCGCGGGCAAAGTAATCCCATTTATCCACATCGATGCCGTTCCTTTTGTTGGCCACAATTTCATAGAGGAAGCTTTTCTCCCGACCTCGTCCTTTGTACAGCCACTCTCTATCATTCTACAAAAAGTAGGAAATTGAGAGTTCAATGGATACATTTTTTAAAAATCCAAACAAGAGCTACATGTGGCTCCTAAAAACTCCTCGTATTGTGTTTTTAAGGTGATCATACTATCACTAATTTCATATCTTAAGTGGTCCTTGAGATATCGCAACAACGAGAAAGCGAAACGGACGGAGAACCCAAAAACATAATGCCTCCTGCACCACCTTCAGTGGGCGCAGGCATAAAAAGTGTGCATTTATTAAATTATCTAGAAAGTCCCTTTCACTGACATCAGCCATATACAACTTATTCTATTTTTTTAAGGTACATATATTCAACAAAATATTGCATTGATGGATGTATGTCTCAGAATAAGTGAATTGTCTTTACTTTAGTCTACAATATTTTATTCATGAATTTGTCATAATTTTGAAAATGTCACTGACCTGATTCTGACTAGAGTCTTTAGGTAACCCTTCAATCTGTTCTCTGATGAACAGAAGATCCTGTTCATTTAATCCGCTCTCTTTCAGCTTGGCCTCTAGATGATTCTCCTTGACCAGATGATCGAACATCAACACAGACAGGTGCTCATGCTGGTTAACAAAGTAATAATTTAGAGAGTAAAGACACATAAGCATAGGTTCTCTTGTTGACTTTGACACCATTTAGGTATTTATCTGGTAACAGATTCCGTTAATTACTTGGAGTGGTATTCACTTTAGTTGACTTTCCAAGAGACTAGCAGTACCCTTAATTTAAGTAATTTCTTGGTGGGACATCGGACTTCACAGCGTGAGAGACTTGAAAACACATAATGGTATTTCCACCAATCTCTGTGTCAGCGAACTATGACATAATAAACTGGTGACGGTATGTTTTTCAGAACAGCTGGAAACAATAGTTAGATATTTCTTATGAAAGATACCTCTATCACCAAAAGACTTTTAAACAAAAATCAGTCTAAGGACTATTTCTACAGCCTCTTGCACCAATTTTTGAAAAAATGGAATATTCAGATTCTACTAATGATATAATATTATTCTGAATATGTTTTCTACAGGGAACACAATAGAAACATGACTATTCCACAGACTTTTAATGAAATGATTCTACTACGTTACTCAATATTTGTATCCCTTTCCCATGTGCATTCTGTACATTTTAATGAAGGAAACCTTCTACAAAATTATATTTGAGGAAAACATATTTATATATTACCAAAACGGAAATACTTACTCCAAATTGTATGGTAGTACACACACAAAGTAATTGTTGGAGTGAAAACCATATCATTATTTTGATCTGGAGATGGGATTATTTCTGACAGATGTGTCAAATCATTAAGTTACGGAAATTTTCATACTTTAAAAGCACCTGTCTATGAGTCCCTTAGAGACTTCACAAAATACATTTTTGAAGGGGTTCTCCCATAATTTCCTAGGCCATATTGTCATATATATAAACTTCTTTTTACTGTTTTCATATGAAATGTAATCAACCGTTTGATATTAAAGATATTTTACCGCAAAATGTGATAAAATGCTTTTTAAAAAATATCCACGAAATACATGCATTTACCTTGTGTTTAAAGTCAGGTCTGACCTTAGGAATGAAGAATAGATCAAACATGTGCGAGAATGGACCATGGCCTGATAAACAAAGATAAAGAACGAAACAAAAAAGGTATATTTAACATATTATGCACATAATTTTGAATTATCAAAAAAGTTTACCTGGTAGACAAGATTCAATAGTGTAATATATCCCTACCTACAAAAATATGTGATCAAGGGGCAGCCTATTCTCTCACATATTGTAATTTACTTCTTTTTCTTTCTTTGATCTGTTACAAATCATTTATCAAGGAAAGGGACCAGTAAAGTAAACAGAAACTTTACTTGTCAGCTTGGATGACCACAGCATGTCATTGTAGGCTTCTTTTGCACAGAGAAATGTGAAATTTATGTTCATGCCAGTGCTTAAAGACTCAGTTACCTTTCTATTCAGACAATCAAATGGTTAATCTTCATCACATCTGATTTCTGTTTCAATGATGCAACTAAATGACATAATTAACCAAGATTATTGATTCCCTGGCAATTTTGGCCATTCTATTTAGGCCCTATCTCACCGAGTGTCAAATGCTTGCGAATGTAGCGAACGTGGCGTCAATCAGCGACTTTTAGTGACGTTTAGCGACAATAAGCAACATTTGAACGAATGTTTACAAAAGTGTTTGCGAAAGGCAGTTGGTGACTATTAGCGACTGTAAGCAAATGTTAGCAACAATTTTTACCAAGATTAGCAACTATTTGCCAATCCTATGCCACTATTTGTGAACGTTTGAGATCTTTTGCTAACTCCTGGTACTCAATGGGTAGATTTTATAAAGGAACCATATAGTAACGTGGTCGCTAGCATTGGCAAAACACAGAGAACTCGCGATAATAAAGAGCACCACCATCTTACAACCGTTTGCAAAGGCTTACGACTGAAGAAAGAAAAAAAATGCAGCAATCTAGACCTTTCTATATATGCAGTAAAATCTTATTCTTATTTCAGACAATCAACAGATTGATCATTATTAGATATATTTTCCATTTCAGAGATGGGCATTTCTCCTTAAGGACACCTTTTCTCTGGCAAAAACCCCTTTAAAAACAACCACATTTTGCAGCAATCAAGAACTTCCCATAGATGCAGCAATAGTTGATCTTATTCTTACCTAAATCATGACAAAGACCAGCAATCTGCACACAGAGGATGTCTTTGTCCGTGATTTCAAGCTCTGGTTGCTTCCGTTGAAGGGAGAGGACAAGCTCTCTAGCTAGGTAGCACACTCTGTAGAATGGAAATCAATGAAAATTCTTGAATAAGCCAAAGCAATTGCTTGATCTATACTGACATATAATAGTAAAAGCACAATGAACAATATTGCATATTCAGATATTTATAAAGTGCTCATATGCATGGTGATCAATTCATTCCAAAATTACCATCCCTCAAGCAAGGCTAATGATATTAGTGCTCACAGCATTCAATTATTCCTTTTTATCAGTACCCGTTGAACACCTGGGTGGAGAGTGGCAAATGTAGATTAATGTTTTGCCAAAGGACACCAGTCTTGCATACATTGGCCAAGCAATCTTCATTAGACTGCATTTAACTAGACTCAAGGTGCATTTCAAAGGAATGAAAAACAGACATGAGAAGGACAAAAATGTGTTTCCGCCTTTACGGTAGACTACAAGATCTTATTACACTGATTTGAATCACATATTAAACGAATGAAAGATTATCATTCACTTGATGGTGAAGTTTTCTGTGCTTAAGTATGCAGATGTAAAAAATAAAGTATCTCACAACTGTTACATACATCACAGGCCTTTAGTTATCTATACACTCGTAATTAAACCGTGTATCTACCAACATACACAGTGTACAATGTAGTTGGCAACCTAGCTATTTACAACGACATTGCTTTTCTTTTGTGAGACAGAGAGAGAGAGAGAGAGAGAGATCAATGTTCACACTTCCTGTGACTACAGGAAACAAAGACTTGATATACCGTACTCCTACGCTGTAGCAAACTCCTTTGTTCTTCAAACTCATCCAATAAGAAAACATTTCTTTTGTAGTTAATCTTATCTTAGAATTATAATTTACAATTTCAGAAATAATAGGTAGGTACATGTATAAACAAAATGCTAGACACATGTTTCATGATGTTCATAGGCCACTTTATACTTACCCTAGCGAGTGTTCAAATCGATTGTGTGCAGCTCCTGGAAAGACAAAATAGCTGCAGCCGAGTTGCTTGATGAAGCGCAATCTTTGAAACTGCGGCGTGTCTATGATCTTGATTAGCAGTGGATCAAAGTCAATATGGCCGTGAACCGAGTCATTGAAAACCTGGGTGAAAGACAATGCACAAACAAAAAAATAGGCTTTAGTATAAAATATTCAGTAGTATTTGAAATTGTGGTGTATTGATGATTTTGATCAATATGATTCCTGATTTTGGTTCCAAATTGAAATCTGTAGGTGCTTACCTTGGTTTTCAGGCTTTGATGGGAGGTTCTTGTAAGTGTGTCGATGATTTCTACAACAGACAACCTCTTCCCCATTGTTCTAAAAAAAAGGTGAAAAGGTAAAAATGTACAGAGAAAAAAAATCAAATAATATTCTCATAGTCATTCACTATGTACAAGGCAAAGACAACTCTGAGGAAACATACTTGCACCCAAACTTTGGAAAAATCTCTGTCTGTCAAACATGCATCTTCATCATCTTTAAAACTCTGTGCTTAGATTAGCAAGTGTGCGCTTGTAAAAATGACGCCTGGCTGGAATGCTCCCCAGGGAGTGGAGAATGTGCAGTGTAAGCTTGAATCCGATGACCGGGGTAATAATATATATATCTGTAAAGCGCTTTGAGAAGGCCTTCGGTCCTGAAAAGCGCTTATAAGAACTAGCTATTATTATTATTATTTTAAAAACTCATCTATTTCAGGAAACCTTTCCATGGACAACTAGTAAAATTGCCATAGGAAGAATAGGCCTACCAACATTCAAGGCTGGAATGAATATTATATCCTCTCACTTATATGACTGAATAAATGTTATTATTATTGTCATTTTTGCTTTTTTTTGGTGAAGTTAAGTACATTTGTATAGAAAGTGCGCCATATATTATTTTACCATTATCATCATTGTTCTTTGAACTTTCGTACATTATAGTAGATTTAAAATCTCATTTCATCTCTAATCGAAAACTATAATTCCACTGACAAAAACAAAATGATCTTCCTTAGGAAACATTACAGAACATAAATAGCAAGAACCTCAGTCATTTCATATTTCAAGAATGAAAAATATTGCATACAGGGTGCTACAAGCAGCTTTAAATTCTGATATCAACCAAACTTGCAATAATTGTTTGTTCTTACTGAACTCCGATCTTTTCCAGTCTCTCCTCAGTCATCTGTGGCAAGTGATCTCCACTGATGTTTTCACCTGATGTTCAAAAGAAAACAATCATGAGAATACTGCGTTCCAGTAGAAAGTCTTTATTTTATGTCCCACAAACTGTGACAAAATCTTAAGGGGAAAGGTCATTTTCATATGCAGCCAATGTTTTATGGAATGACTTGCTGGAATACCTTCAATAGAGGCATAGAGATATATTTGAAAACTAATCTATTTAGCACTTTGTAAGATCTCATAATCATGAACCCAGTGCCCAGTGCGATGCTTGGGGGATTAGATGAAGACGTAGCAAAGAGCACATCAACGTAAAGAATGGAAATTCAGTTTGGGGGTTCCGAAATGACTGGCCCACTCAACTTATGAGCTACACTATACATATTAGTTTACCCACAAGCCAAAATAATAAGTGACCCATGGGGAAAGAATCCAGTCTGTCCCCTGGATGGATATTCTCTAAATCTATTCAACTCTTCCCATGTCTTTACTCACGTGTCAGGATAGCACCCTCCTCAGAGAGACCTTTCACTTTGAAGTACCTTCGCACGTCTTCAGGGGTCCAACTCCTCCACTGGTGAAGCACAATGCCATCATCATCAATGTTATTTTGTTCCCTGCTTGAATCCATGGCATCTGACATGGCTACTCACAACTTTCTGGAGAGAAAAAAAAAGAAAACAGTAATTACACGTATTCTATTTGTGGCCATGTGGCTTACAGTAATTACCAGAGTAAAATGCAAAAACTGGATAAGAAAATCTCACATTGCACAGCAATTGTAAAACAACAAGATCAAACAGGCGCCTTTGGATGTTTCAAACAGATAAATTGCACCCATAAAAGTGCTGTAGATCATCATCATCAATTCCAGCGTAATGGACATGACATTCAGAATTCATTTTGGTTATTTACTACAATTTTAAGCATTCTCAAAGGTTCTAAAGCATGTTTTAGGAAGTCTGTACGTGCATCAGACACTTTAAAGAGGGATATTCACATAACATACTTCCAGGCCTTAAATTTCAACATTTTTAGGGCAAGGCCACTTTTCTGTAGGGCACATTCCTATATTACAGCACCAATGGGAAGAATTGGAAAGGGCACAAAAAATCTCCAAGGCCAATGAGAGGGGCATTGAGGCCAATCAAAGGGGCATCCAAGGCCTGGCCTTGGATGGCCTTGGATTAATTTAAGCCCTGTACTTCCATAGTATTTCACTTTATTATTGGAGAGAAAATAGGCTCTTTGTAACCATAATGGACACGACACCAACAAAAAATGGTTTAAAAAAAAAAAAAACCTATTCGGCTTCTTTGTTTGATACTAGGATCTACATCAAGTCATCATACATGTACATAATTATCATGGTAGATCTAATTGTTATAGCACAAAAATATTGCAGTAAATGTTATTTTCAATACACATTGAAATAATGATAGTCTATGTAGATCTAGATCTACAAGTTGGCAAATGAGCACTGTTTCAAATTTCTACATGTTTAAAGATAAAGACCAGTTATGGTCATGCGATCGCATTGTGATAGAAACGTTGTGGAATCGATCAGAAAGGTTGATCATCTAGCATATAAGTATTTGTGTGTACTGCAAGGTTCTGGAATCATCAAAATGGTAAGAAATTTGGCCAAGTCTTGATAAAGTTACAAGCACTGTACACAGAAAGATGTATATGGGACTACCCCCACACGTGCGCGACACATGCGTTATATCTATCTGGTCCAAATAGATATACCGGTAATAAGTTTCCAAATATATCAATTAGTACCGTAAATCTCCGTGTATAAGGCGCACTTTTTTGGCGCCGAAAAAATTTGAAAATCGGGGGTGCGTCTTATACACAGATACAGAAAAAAAAAGATTTTTTTTTTTTTTTTTTTTTTTTTTTTCCCCTTCCCGATTTCGATTTATGGCGCTATGCCTGGCAATGTCTCCCAGCTCAGTAATAAGTGTGTTGACTCACCACTCGGAAACTACAACAACACTCAAATTTGTCTGTCATCTTGGTTTGAAAGTAATCTTTCTAATAGATCTCAAAATGTGGTTTTTAATAATTCCTCAATTTTTTTTTCTATAACAAATGGTGTACCACAAGGTTCTATCCTAGGTACTCTATTGTCAGAAATTTAGAGGATTCTATTCATATCATGCATGACTATTGATGTTTGGCATAGAACACAGTGCTTCTGCTAGCTGATGTGATGAGGCTTAGGTTTTTAATTTACATTAATGATCTTACACACATTCTTCTACAACGACATTGTTACTATTATTTGGTGGGTTTTCGGCAACAAAACAATAACAACAACAAAACAACAAAAAACGATTTTTTTTTTTTTTTTTTTTTTTTTTTTTTTTTTTTTTTTTTTTTTTTTTTTTTTTTTTTTTTTTTTTTTTTTGCCCCCAAAATAGGAGTGCGCCTTATACACGGAGATTTACGGTAGGCGGTTTCTCAGCAAAATTTGTATGATCATGTATTACCGGTAGTCAAAACATATGCTTTCACATGATTGGTAATAAGAGCTTCCATTTCATTTTTTTAAGAGGGGGGCGTTTCCAAAACTGGTCTTTACCTTTAACGTGATGTACAGTGTACATGTTGTTAGCTGTGCAATTATCTACCAATGTGTACATAATCTAGCTGAATCATGTTATAAACTTTATATCCCTTATTGTAAGTGTTTTGCATTAGGAGTGTACACAACAATAAACAGCATACCGGTACGTTTCCTGCCGAATAGTTCATTTTTTATTGCTGACGTCACAAATAGTTCACCTTTTCCCGGAAATAGTGAATTATTCGTTTTCCCAGCCCCCCCCCCACAACTGGCAAAATTCAGCGAGCGTACAGGATTTCAAATGTCTCCAGCAGGCAACTCCCGCTGCGTCACGATGCCCATGTCGTGCAATTTACGCTGAACAGTAACTGTACTACACTAATGCAGTAACTGTATGTAGGGCCAGCTAAATATATTTACATCCTCCAATGTTTCATTTGAGCCATGCAATATTCTTTTATTTCTTTTTTTAATGTGATGTGAATGTGAGTACGGTACATGTTATTACCAGCTTACAGAAGTGTCCAAGGAATGATACAGGTGGAAGGGGTATAAAACAAATATAGACTACAATGACTCATTCTTGGAACTATGGTAGCTAAAAAGATTCACTCAGGAACATCAATAGTACATGACGTTCCTTCGATGTCAAAAGCTTTAGCTAGATCCTTGAGTGCCATGATTGTAATAACTAAATGGTAGGATATATTTGTATAAATTAATATTTTTAATCCAACAGTAGTCTAGCAGTCAAGGTTATTCTGTCTAAATAAAACTGGTGGGCTTAACTTCAGAATACCCCACCAATAGGGTTAATGTACATAAACGTCAAAGGCCTAGGCCTAGGGGTAGGGTTAGAAATAGGATTGGGTTTAGTGTCACTTAAAGTTAAAAAGTTTGGTTAGGAAGTTATTAAAATTTAAAGTCTTGAGATTTAACTTTATTGCACTCCAGCAAAGCATAGAGAGTTAATGCTAATGCGTATTGACCTCTAGCACTGCATACATGCTGTGAGGCAGGTATTATTAGACCCATACACAAATACACACACCACACAATATTGCATAGACTGCATACAATCATGCAGATGCGGCTGTAAGCAAAGTTTGATTATGAAGGAAAAACTGTGATAACGCCATTACGAACGTGTAGATGGCGCACAGTTTTTCCGTCATAATCATTTTGCCTTCGGCGTAGACTAGAAGGGATGAGATTGACGGCAGCGAGAGTTTAACACGGCTTGCAAGATTTTCAACATGGATGTTGATTTTGACCCATAATTTCCTTAAAAGGGACCATTAAACGGATTATTTCAATCAAGTTAGTTAGTGGAACCGATGTATTATAGCCTAGGCCTAATTTAAAATTGGATATGCACGAGGTAAAATGACATTTTGGGGGCATAACAATACGGCCGTGGCAAGTTTGTCATGTTTGTGGGAGGGGCCTAACGGCTAAAATCTAGCCGTGATATCTTCAACATACGATGGCATAGGCGGTCATTCATTCTCTATAACCGGAGGTCTAGTGGAGCCAGACGTAGTCTCAGTGGAACAACCGACGATTATAGAGACTGAAGCTTTCGGTCTAATCTAGGTCTAGACTTACAATTTGAATTTTTAAATTATTCTTTTTAACATCAGTAGTAGGCTTGAGTCGGTACGGTCGATCACACCGGGACCCGACCGTTGCCGTCGGGTCCCGGTTTCGTTTTTTGAGAACCGACGCTCCGAAAAAAATAATGAAATATGTAAGAAATTGCAGTTTTGCACACCACTAAAATCATTCCACCTTGAAACTTAAGTATTTAATTGTTACCAATCATATTCTAGCTCATCCTGAATCAATCCGAACTGCTGATATAAATATGGGTTGCAAATTAAAGCAGTTCGCCCCATGGGGTTGTTGTTGCCAGCTGCTAGCTAGCTACTGTACTGGCCGGGTCTCTCGGCAGGATTAATAAATCAGGTTGAAAGAAACATTAATGTTTGAATAATAAAACGGCTTTCTAAAAAGTACTTCTTTACAACATACCGATCGAATAATTTTTAAAAGACAAAATGGATATTATTTCTTTGATTTTGAACACCGCCTGCTTCTTTTAAAAGCTGAAAATTACTTGGTAATCACAAGAAGTTTCGATACGGATAGCTGTTGCAAGGCAAGTTCAGACTAGTCTCGGAAAAATGCGCAGTGCTCCTCGTAGTTAGCTGTAATCCGTGCCAGAACGAACCCAAACAAAGACGTGATCGTAACGAGAAAAAATCATTAAAAACTACGAGAGCACAATAATTAATTAATTATTGGAAAGACAACTACTCAAAATTATCGTAAGCAGATACATAACTTGGAGGAATAATACAATAGTTGTCCAAGAAAAGCCACAGAAATAGTGATATTTAAGGAGTTACTATAGGTACAATCATTATCGGAATGGGCCTGCTGATATGTCCGAATTACACGTTATTTGGTTTCTAGCCTCGTGTTCTAACACGAGGCTAGAAATCAAATAACGCCCTCTACGGTAAAAAGCAGTATAACAAAGGATTCGAGTATTTGCAGCAAGCCCCTTGCGATAAAAATGTACCCAGTTACTCCTCGATTATCACAATTTCTTTGGCATTTCTTGGGCGATTATTGAATTCTTTGTCCAAGTTATTTATCTGAT
>JAVYIG010007894.1:0-25000 GCA_035222895.1 Strongylocentrotus droebachiensis
AACTTTTAGTACCAGGAAACTGCTAATGTCAGTGAACTTTCAACAAGAATAATTTATCACAGTACAACAGTTCTAGAACCACAATTATTAGCTTACTGGTACACCGGTATGCACTTTATTTTTGGGAAAAATGCACCATCAAATATTTGAAATGATGCAAATACCACTTCAAAACAGATGTAAATAAACAAACGACAAATAATAATTAAAACAAAGGATGTGTTTTAATACTGATCTATGTCAGACCACAAAGAGTAGGAATGTCACAATGCACCTGTTATAAAGTGTTAAAGACAATGAAGCACTAATTAGATTCGCTAATTTACTTTGTCAGCAGTTTGCATAACATTGTTATAATAGTCGTTAATTGCTCATGAAATGCTTAATTATCTCAAAGCATGTGAGGCAATGTCCATTGAGACAATATAGTTTTGAGGATTAGAAACAAATATTGTTATGTAATATGTCCGGTCAATATCTTGTGGTAATGTCTGTAGTATAAACAGTTTACATATAGATTTGAATGTAGATTCTTTGAAAAGAAGTTGTACATAGAGAATATGAACAAAGCAATACATGTCTGGCTTGAAAACAATAGTCATAGACAATATATTTTTAAATATCTTGTCCTATAAAAAATTATATTGCTTATGACTATTGTTATCAAGCAAGAGATGTATTGCTTTTTTCATTTTCTCTATGTGCAACATCTTTTCAAAGAATCTACATTAAAATCTATATGTAAACTGTTTATATGAAGATAGATATGCCTCTTTTTCATTTTGCATGTGTATTATCAAAAATATTATCACCATCATTATCATAATTAATCACAATGTAGCCCATCAATATGGGCTTCTTTGATATCATTACTCATTATAAATTTCTGCATACAGTTTTCCTTGAAAAATGCTAACTATACATTTTCAAAGATACCATACGACTATGACTAATATTATATTAAAATGAGATTGGAAAAAGAAAGAGATGCGATGAAATTGGCAACAATAGTCAAAATTGACTAATAGCCATTATAATACCAAACGAACAACAACAACAACAAGTGTAAATGTCTGTTTTAAATACACTGTATGTTTGACAGTTCTGATAAAAACAATGGTGTCACATGTAACACAATACAAACACACACCTCAAGTTTGATTTTCAAGTGCATTTGTACTGTGATGAATAGTTGAACCAATGTAATTTTGTTATGGTATTGTCTTCTTTAATTTGGTCAGAAAGAGTTGAAAAGGTGCCATTAATCCTTTACAATGCTTTTCATTCGGAATGTCTTGGCTCGTTGCCTTGATCCTGTATGAAGGGAATTTGTGTCAAAGGTCATTTATTGAGCAGAGGAGAGGAGAGGAAAGAGAATAGGGGAAAATAGACAATACATGTTAATAAAAACGATAAATACAAAATTCATGCACAGTGTTATTAATAAATATCAAATGTTAGTGTAATTCATGGGAACCTATAATCTACAAGCTGAGCTTTTTAATAGGTACCTCACATTTTACCCTGTATAACCTTCTATTCAATACAATTAATTTTGGCGTCTTTTCAATGAATTCATTATATAATGTGACACTTTTTTTTCAAAGAATTAATTATAACGTGACACTTTTAGTATATTTCATATTATGTTCTAATTGTGTCAATTTTGTGAATTCTTTTTTTTTGTGTGAAATGTGAAACAAATAAACTTGAAATAGCTAAAAACTTAGGACTTTAAAGTGAAGATTTGACAGGACTTAATAGTGAGGGAAAACAAAAGCTAATATACAATAAGGCTATTTAACCCGTCGACCACTGAATACTCTGATCCCCATAGGCTTCATACATGGAACACCCGGCTCCAGTAGGCAAGGGGTTATTAGTGTTTTAAACTTGATTTTACCAATTATTCTAAATGGAAAAATCGGCAATCTGTAGAAAATTGTTGATTTTAGTCACTTTTTTTTATATTCATTGATTGCAGCCCAAGGTACCATAGATATTTATTTCTAGAACTTTTCTAAATCAGGGTTCAATCGACGAGAAGAAGAAGGGATTTTCTTTGCTGTTTATTAAAAATGTATAGAAAAAAATCAAAATATGTAAAGTTAAAGATAATGGTGAGTTCTGGTAATGCGATTGAATCGTGAAAAAAAAGTGTGGAATGGATTAGAAAAAGTTGATCATGTAGCATGTAAGTATTGGTGTGCACTGCAAAGTTCTGGAGTCATCAAAATCATAATAAATTTGGCCCAGTCTTGGTAAAGTAACAAGCACTGTACACAGAAAGATGTACATGGGACTACACAAATAGTGTCGGGGCTAGCTTACCTTGATTTCCTTATCTTCCTATGCTCATCACTCAGCCAGTATACATTTTCTTCCAAAAATTGTTTTGCACACAACATTTATTTGTAATCTTGAACATTCAGTGTAAGTTTTGTTTGATTCTGTGAGAATTCTTTTTCTTGTGTTTTAACTAGAACTCAAGTTTATCTTTAAGAGCTTACTACAACTGTCAAGCTTGATTGGAGATCGACCAATCGTAGCAGTCCTTTGATTGTGCCCTTCACACCCGGGATGCTCAATTAGCCAATCAAACAAGCTCTCAAGATCGCACCAAGAGATGCACGGAAAGGATGCCGTTCGAAGATCACTTAATTAATTTCATTCATTACCGTGTTTATCTTGTTACCACAACATCCCTTTCTTGCTTTCCTGCTCTTGGATTTAGTATGTCTTCTTCTTTAATTTTAGAACTTCAGAAGGATGTAGAATTAGTGAGTTTACCTATCGCAGCGTGAGACTTGCAAGTTAAATAAACGACAACCTTTAGATCTTCCCGTAGAGTCCTTGATAGGAATATTTCTTATCTAGATACAGCATGGCACCAGAAAGTACCCACCTCTCTTTCCTTTTATCACTTTCAAAGTAAAGTACAAGTTCTTGTTACTCAAAAACAATATATGGTATTACTTGCAAGTAAAATAAACTACAACCTTTAGATCTTCCCGTAGAGTCCTTGATAGGAATATTTCTTATCTAGATACAGCATGGCACCAGGAAAGTACCCACCCCTCTTTCCTTTCATCACTTTCAAAGTAAAGTACAAGTTCTTGTTACTCAAAAACAATATATGGTATTACTTGCAAGTAAAATAAACTACAACCTTTAGATCTTCCCGTAGAGTCCTTGATAGGAATATTTCTTATCTAGATACAGCATGGCACCAAGAAAGTACCCACCCCTCTTTCCTTTTATCACCTTCCAAGTAAAGTACAAGTTCTTGTTTAATACTCAAAGACAATTTACGGTTTTACTTGATTTGTTCAGAGGAGTGGTTTTGGGGATATTAGTAGAAAAAAATGAGATTTTCTCTGTGCTGAATTGTGTATTTATTGCATTTTGTTTTAGCTCATTTTGAGTTTCCAGATTTCCATGGAGCTTTTTGCTTTTTTGTTGTTTGTTTTAGTCTTTTTGTGTTTCTAATCTGGTGCAATGTTGGTAAGGGTGCTCAGTTGTCCATGCTTCATAGTCTTTCCAGTCCATTCTTTATGACTTGAGAAATATCTTTGATTGATCTGCTCAATATTGTGGGGGAAATCACAATTTTATCCATTTCCATTTGTCCTAGTTTAAGAGATCACGAAACCTAAAAGAGAATGCTTTTGTTTTCTCTTAGAGCAGAAGACCATCAAAACAAAAGATTAAACAATTAGTCAGTTTCCAGCTATTCTTGCGTTGAATCTCAATGAGATGACCCCCTATGCCCCCTTCCCCTTCCTCCCCTTCACCCACTCCCCTACTACCCCCATGGTTCTATTAGCCCCGCCCCCAAACCTCATTTACCCCCCTGTAGAACAGGTGCGTAGTGGTGCAGGGGCGATTGATCCGCCCCTCACCCGGCTCTTCCTCCCTCCGCATGTTGCTCAAGCCGAGCCGTCAGTGTAAAGGAAGGAGCGTTAAATACAAATACTCGCAAGTCTTGTCATTCTCATCTGACATAGGCCTAGCTAGTGGCAGGGAGCCAAATCACATTCTCTTAATTAGATCCTCTCTCTCTCTCTCTCTATCTACTTGTACCTCTCTCTCTCGCTCTCTCTCACGTGCTCACCGACTCGACGTTAACACATTGGAACGCTCGCTCACGCTTTTCCTTAAGTGCCCGCGTTGGAGTGCCATGCATTGTTCCTCAATCCTAACTTGGATCTATAACTGCATTGTTTAGCGCCGGGGTTTGTGGCGACGACTCACTACGCCGCTGCTGACTGGAATTTGGATCTTATTTACTTGCCGTGTGGCATTTGTTAATTTGACAAGCACTGGATGGTTGGACAATCTTATACTCTCATGGAGATGCCCCATTTTGTGATTTCAGTGTATTTGTGATTTCTTTTAAAGGTAAAAGCTGGAGTATTTTATTGATGTACATGCCTTCTTGATACCTGTTTAATATACTTTCGACGGTATCTTACTTTTATATCGTGAAATACGGATTTGTGTTTAATATTTGAGCGACGAGGGCATCGCCTATTCTTGTTCTTCTTGGGGAATACTAAAAGATACTTGTATCTTCACCTCCTCACATATAGGCCTACATGTTTCTGTCCACCTTATCTGCTTCTATTAAAAGTTCACTTCAATGACTAGATCTCATTCTCAAGACTGTTTTTAGCCATACTTTCACTCACTGACATCCTAAATACATCATCATCAGTTGTGTAGGTATAAAATTGTAGCCATATTTTTTTTTTTTTTTTTTTAGGGTATTGATATTAGAACATGATCATGATTAATGATTAATTGTCTCCCATGGACCATTAGATGAAATTGCTTTATTTTGGCAATTTAGCATGCATTATTATCATCTTCATATTTTTTCTCGTTGCAACAAAACAATCTCCTAGCGTCTTAGTGAATGATAAAAAAACAGAACTGTACATTTATATGAATTAATTTATTGCAAGATCCTCTATTCCAGCGTATTTCATTAGTTCAGTAGGTGGAGATATTTATCAGATGTTCTTTTCAAGCACCAGTTTATTTTAGTCATTTGTGATTTTTTTGTGTGTGCTTCATACACAATTTGAGCTTTGCATTTTGTCATCAACAGTTACCAAAGGGTCTTCCGTTTTTAAATATTACAATATTATTATTTCATGCACTTTTATCTTTTTCATTTATTCTCCTTTGGAATGAATATCACATTTTTTCATGACAAACATGAAAATTCATGTAGATGAATAATTGTTCAAAGTCATGTATAAAGGAGTATAATGCGAACTATGTTTTGAACAGAGTTTATCAATTGTTGTGAATCGTTTTGCGATGACAGATAAGTGAAGGACAGTATACATTGTTGTCTTCAATTAATCTGGCTTGTGCTGATCCATTCAAATCCATTATTTGTTTAATAAAGGGCCAAGCATTGTTTCACAAGCTCTCTAACAATGCACAGCAGTAGAACATAGAACAAAAATATCATTGTTGTATATCACGTTATATTTTAATGAGTAGTCTCTCCTGGAAACTTGAATCCAGAAATTCAATATTCCAGGCTCACTTTGTGACAGTGTCCACCCTACACATGTCATATAGAACCATGAGTCAGAATTTCGATATTGCACAAGTAGGGGCAAAAATATGAGACTTTGAAACAAAATAATTGGTTTAGAGAAAAGTATGTGCCAGTATATGTTTCCAACCAATTTGATATTTTCAGACAGTTGTGTTACACAAAAATCTTAGGGAAAAATGTCTCCATTATCAAGATATTTGTTTGATATTTATGGCCATTTTTGCCTTTTTGTTTACCAAATATATGATTTAAAAGGAAGAAGAAAAAAAATCTTTTTCAGTTCTAAGCATAACAGATACAATTTGGCCTAATAGTCGTTGTTGCTTCTCTTGAAGAATTCATGCAAAGGTTTAGTTTTTTTTATTTGCATGTAAATTGTGAACTGGTTTCTTTGAAGATTTTTTTTTTTTTAATGTATGTTGCTATATGAGAAGAATCATAATTATGTCTTGATTTTTTCCTCCACAAAGTTTTTTAGAATTATGCAGTTATATCAAAAGTGACTTTTGGTGTTGAAATAATTAGAATATATACTGATTTTACCTAATTGAACATTATTTCTCCGGGAAAAAAGATAACATTTGAAAAAATAACTTCAATAATGAAGAGTGTTACATCTAAGTTCTCTATAATGTATAATTGAAATATTCTTTCATTATAAACATATTTACAGAATTGTTGTGTTTATCCAACATCTCACTTGTATGCAGATAAAAAGCATGTCATGTTAATGTGTTGAAAAATAGGGGTTTAAATGCTTTTGATCAAATAGTATATTGACTTCATTTGAAAGAAATGCTGGTGCTTTAGAAAGTTATTTTCTTTCTGTTTGGGTCGCTTTTTATTTTATGCATTGTCAATTCTTTTGACATTAAATTTTATTAATTTTATTAATTTTCATAATAAATTTATCAACACCATGGAAGCCTTCAAAGATTATGAGAACTTTATTGGTTCAAAAATGAAATGAAAATAAGATATTTTCTAAATGAGCTGTTCTTTTGAAGTATGCCGACACACCTAACCATAGATGTCTGATCGAATAGACTTATTGGTTTCTTGTCAAATCTTTGTTTGTAAGTGTCATTGTCCTTTGATGTTGAATTTCTAAAATTCATGCTAAAATCATTTCATTGTTCTGAATTGGGAAGCTTAAATGACAAAAAACGTTCAAAATGTCCACAGATTGTTTCAAACAAACTTTCTAGATAGAACAAACTTGGAAAGGCCCTTATAAAAATGCCAAAGTTCATAGAAATTGGCTATTAAATATGTGAGAAAATGTGATATTTTTTCTTAATTTGGGTTATCTTTTTAATTCAATATACACTTTGATTATAATTTCATTTGCACTCTGATTAACTTTGACTTAAATTACATTTGTGATTAACCATATTTGTAGAGATATATATGGCTCCCGGTAATCTTCACACACACACACAAGTTCTCAAAAAGTATATCACAAAATTCTTTCCAATATTTCTGTCAGAGCCAATGCCCATATTATTTTCCAGGATAATTAGTTGAGATTTCCTCCCATGATCCAACAAAAGTTTGAGACTACCGGTGAGTTAGATTCCCCCAAAACTTTTGGCCGTCTTCCCAGTTAATGCAAGCAGACAGCTAAACAACACAATACAAACTGGCTTGGAGGCGATCGTTACATAGGATATCCACGTGGATGAAATAATTTACTCTTTAAAGCTCTTTCCAATCTGTCGGGGGTTTGTTGTTTTATTGTTGTTTCTCTGCTTTGCTGTAAGCCAGACAAATGTTCTTACTTTTGTGTGCGTGATAAAGCTTAGTATGGATTAGCGTTCTTTCTTGTTCAACTACAGGTCAGATATGACGGGAGTTGAATGGACTCTCGTACAGCAGTGAGGGAGCTTTACGTATTGTCATGAATTGCTCATTTTTTTAGCTCTTATAAAGAAGGCGTGATGGCTCAGTGGTGTAGAGCAGTGGTCTTATAACCGGGAGGTCCTAGGTTCGAAAAACAAGTCAATGCACTAGTGCCCTTTGGTAAGGCATAAATCCTCATAACCAAATCCATCCCAGCTGACAGTGATTGTAAAAGTATTGATTTGACTTGCAACAATTGCGTCTAGTTCAAAGCTAATTGATTTAATTTACTTACTATAACGTTTCTTTCTGGAATTGTTTCATATATATATATATATAAGTTTTTTTTCATTTTTTCTCTATATTTGTTCAAACCGACCCTTAAACTCCTTTGCCTTCTCCCCAGATATTACTAGACTAATGTTTCTGATTTCAAAGGTTTGATTCATTTCTTATTTCTTCCTTTCTTTGACAGATGTTCTGAATAGTTGATAAAAACATAAGGGCCAGTACTGCGAAGTGAAAAGGACATTGAAAGAAAGATGGGTTCAGAGATGCGAGATAGTGTTGTGACTGCAGCAAGTCCAGTCCACATCAAGAAGGAACCCTGTGACCCTTCTGAGGAAGCGATGGACTGCGAGGAAGGTCAAAGGTTAAAGATTGTTGAAGATGGACAGAGAGAGGAGAAAGAAGATGAGGGGAGCCGAAGGTCACCAAGGGTCGGTGTCTTAGACCTTGCTGAACGTAAACCAGAGCAGATGATAACACTGAAGCAGCATCTCATGATCGGACGGACGGCTATACATCGGGAAAGCGCCCTGGACGAGGTCTCGCAGAGGTCAGGGAGCAGGTCAGAGTCATGTGGTGATGATACGCGAAGCAGGGAAGACGCAATGAGGGACGACCTGAATGAGCGATTACAGCAGCAGGAAGCAACGCACAATGGCCACGCTGAGGATGAGGAAGCAGAGAGGACAAGACGGGAACAGGACCTAGAAGACACTCTGGCAGTGAAGGACCAGAAGCTGGAGCAGTTGGTAGGCCAGTTGGGAACTTTAAGGGAACAACTCTTAGCGCAGCAAGCAGAGGCGGCGGCGCTTCAACGCAGTCAGGTCCAGAGACAACAACGACAGATGGAGCTTCAGCGTATGCAGCAAGACATGTTACAACGACAACAGCAACAACTCATGGAACAACACCACAAAATTAACATTCTCATGCAGGTACGCAATCTGGTGAAACATCCATTCATGCTGTAAACATCTTCTCTGATCATGATTAGCCAGTGTGATAGGGTAATACATTGGAAAGAAAATTGGGTTGTATTAACAAATGACTTTTACTGATTTCATTTGTCATTTTAACTTTTAGTAGATAACTATTCCAATCCAATACAATTTAAAAAGGATTACGTATATCGTGCCATTTCCTTAGGAATTACAAAGGGTCTCAAAAATTGCTCCCTTAGACTTGAACATAATGAGACAGCTCTATAATACCACTTGAGCTAATACAAACCATATTCTTGAGCAAAATATAGGGTTTACCACAATAAATCAATGTATCTACCTATTATTTGCTAGTTTATCTAAACTAGGCTACCATCAAGAACTCTTTAAAAACGTCGCCTTTGAGTTTTCTTGAAGTAGTCCACAGATGCCTTCGACCAGCAACGGAGGCCTTCAAACAGAAGGCCATTAACTTATATACTTTGACAGAGTTAATGCCATTCTGGCTCTCAACAGATGGTATTGTCCTTGCAATCAAATCATAATTGCAATCAAATCACAATTGCAATTAAATCATAATTGCATTCAAATCATAATTGCAATCAAATCATAATTGCATTCAAATCATAATTGCAATAAGTCATGATTGCAATCAAATCATAATTGCAATCAAATCATAATTGCAATCAAATCATAATTGCAATCAAGTCATAATTGCATTCAAATCATAATTGCAATCAAATCATAATTGCATTCAAATCATAATTGCAAGCGAATCACAATTGCAATTAAATCATTATTGCTATCAAATCACAATTGCAATTAAATCATAATTGCATTCAAATCATAATTGCAATCAAATCATAATTGCATTCAAATCATAATTGCATTCAAATCTTAATTGCAATCAAATTTTAATTGCATTCCCTTGATTGTTTGATCCTTTTCAAGAGCATATAACAAGAATTGTTTTCCTATTGCAGGCATTACAGCAGCAGCAGCAGCCTGCCTCCCCTTCCCCGTCGTCAGCCGCAGCAGCAGCGGCTGCAGCTGGTGGCGGCTTTGTTCGTCTCATCCCAGTCTACCCTACAGACTACGTCAGACCACCTGCCCCAATCCTTGTCACTAGCCCCAACGGTCACAACGCTGCGTTGGGCCTTGCATCTCAAGCCAACGGCAAACAGATCCCTTCACCGACTACCCCACTGGGCCAGGCTAAACTTGCCACGTCACCCATCGGCACAGGACACATCCCAGCTGTCTCACCAATGACAGGTAGCCCCAAAGGTCTCCTGACAATACCACATGCTTCCTTCCCTCCGACCGGCTTCCCGACCATGCCACGAGGGAGCCCTACCGGTATGCAGGCCTACCACGAGATGGCGCCAGACCAACCTCTTAATCTGTCGCAGAAAGGATCGTCATCGGATTCTTATAGGTCTGATGGGTCTCCCATTGGCTCACCACTAACACCACCACCAACTCAGGTTTGTCTTTAAGGCCAAGGGCCCTGTTTCATCTAACTTGTGATCAATAACAAATGCCAAACTTGTATGTTAAATTTGCTCTCGGCCAAACAAATTCCAAAATTTCAGTAGCTTATAACAATTATGATATTATTGATAACAAGCTTTTGGTTTTGCCATGTCATGATCGAACAAGGCTTAAGAACTTGGCCACTCCAAGCGATTCTTGTTCTTGTTTTGTTACCTGTATTTGATATGGCATAAAATATTGAAGTGTATTAGAAGATGAATTCTGGTCATGTGAATAACGTCCTTACATTTGGAAAATCATTTGTAGGTTTGCGTGAGGTCACGCCCGGTCACGATAACGGAACCGCTGAAGCGAAGTCAGTCGTTATCACCGAAAGCCAGCTATCAGAAGTATGCTACTCACGAAGCGGAGATAGTCAGCAATGCATCCTCTCATACTCATGTAGAACTGACAAGACCCTCAGGTATGTAATAATAATATTGGATTCTTATATAGCGCACGTATCGACCTTGCAAGGTCCTCAAGGCGCTCCAACATTACCCCGCTATGCTAGGCTGCCGATTTCGACGCTCACAGCATTTTAAGGAATTCCTTCCTACCTGTACCCATTTAACACCTGGGTGGAGAGTGGCAAATGTAGAGCAATGTCTTGCCAAAGGACATTAGTGCCGCGGCGGGACTCGAACCGCGGACCTTGTGATCGACAGTCCGGCGACGTATCCACTATGTGTGAAACACCTCATTATAAGAACCGCTATCAAACTAGCCTTCATTCTGATAGCTTAGGATGCAAGAGAATTGGGATTCGTTTCACAAAGCCTTTTTTCAATGAGAAATGACAAAAATCAGTGACAAATCTGCTGATAACCAATCAGAAGCAAGGATTTCAGTAGCTTATAACAAAAACTGTCATTTGTCACTGATGACAAGTTTTGTGAAACGCCCCCCTGGTGGTTTTTTAAGGGTAGATGAAAGGCAAGTTGGGATTGAAAACAAAATCTACATGATGGAGAGCGACCAACAAAAATGTTAGAATTGTGAAGGTTTGGAGGGGGGGGGGGGGGTGGTTACTTCAATTTTGCAACAATTAAAGGGCTATTTGGGGGGGTGTACATGGACTAGTTCAGTGGGGCAATGCCCTTTGCTGCTGTGTATTCTAAAGCTTGTTGCAGAGTTTGACATCGCTTGGGTTTACTGTCAGGTCAGTCATGTCACGGATCCAAGGCATCTTTCTTCATGAACCTCTCCCCACCCAGGAGGAGAATTTTTATAAAAGTCTGGTAGATTGTGATCTTCAGTTTATTTGAAATCAAATAAAAAAAAAAAAATTGCGACTCTGAATACAGGAGAAGAAAAGTTTAAGATTTTATCCCTTATTTTTTTCTTCTTTTTCTCTTATCCTCAAGCGAGGTTTTTATTTCCATAATAGCAATACATATTTACAATAATAACTCAATGATTGAGTGAAACATAACATAGGCTAAAATTAAAGTATATGCAACAATTCTTCCAGCTTAGTATTATTTTCTTTGCTAACACATTCATATCTTAAAAATAATCTTAGCAACGACTTGAATTCCAAAAACAAAGTATGTGGGTAGTAAACAGAACCATTAAGACTCTTCTTAACATAACATTTATAAATTGCATATTGCGCATAATTTAAAATAATATTCAGAAGTGAATATTTCTTGTTTCCAATATCCTTACCTACAACTATTATCTTCTGGTCTATTTGTATTTCTTTTTGGAATAGATTAAATATCAAACTACATATTATTTTCCAAAACAAAGTCGCATCCTTGCAATATAACATAAGATTTTATCCCTTATGAATTCATTACTATCCCCTGTAGGATTTGATAAAGAGAAACTAGCAAGTACAATAAAAGACATTTAAAAAATATATCTTTTGGAAGAACTAAACAATGAAAGTGAAACTAAAGAAATAATTTGTCTGTAAAGATACTTACACAGATCGTTTCCAGAGACTCCAGAGTTTTAGTCATGTCATCGAACAATTTATTCTTATCAGTTATGTTGATGAACGAAGAAGTACCGACTGGTACAGAGAAGTGAAAGCGATCAAACTATTCTCAACACTTTATTCATGAACCATACATGTTATCACCTCTGACACTAAGCATTTGAAATATGATACTCTGCGAGGAATATATGACTTTCAATTTTTATGTCATACAGTAATAAATTAAATGACATCAGACCTGCTTTTTCACAGGTCGTAGTATTTTTTTGGGGGGAAAAATGGAGTTGAAAGTTAGGCAGGGTAGAGAGGGCTAACACATCAACACTTGTTGCCCAGGGAGAAGGAACTAGTCTGTATTATTTCAGCACCCTCTTATCTCGTTCCACCAAACGGATCGTCAGTGCAAATAGAATTATGACTATTTAATGGTGTTGTCTTTAACATGTGGAGTAACATCAGAGAGGGAGAGAGGGGGGAAGAGAGATATTTGTTTGGGAACTTTTGTTGATATTTTCCGTGTTGAGTGGTAATTAATTCTTTTTTTTATACAAAAACAATGTATTAAAACAAGAAATTTATGAAAAAAATGGGCAAAAGACAATTGTTTAGGGTCTATGTTCTAATATTGATGAATATAGAAAACAAGGACTGAAATACAGAGGAAGAAGAATTGAAGGAGACTAACAAACTGACATATATCTTGTAATTTTTTTAATAAATTTTCTTATCATCTAGACAATATGATGCATGATTAGAAAAGCAACAGCAAAAATCTGCTGTTTTGTAAAGAGAAGCAAAGCAAGATAAAGCAAATAGACTTTTGTTAACTTTGTTTTCTATCAAATGAAAATATGAAGTAAGATGTAAAGTGCCAGTGATGGAAGAACAAATAATAATCAAAGGGTATGTATTAATTATATTTATAGAGAGAGAAAGAGAGAGAGAGAGAGATAGAGAGTGAGAGATATAGATAGATAGATAGATACACAAACAGACAGACAGAAAGATAGATAAAGAGAGGAAGAGGCACAAACAGGGAGACAGACAGAAAGAGAGGAAGAGAGAAGAGAACAGAGAGATAGAGGGGAAGGGAAAGGGATAGAGGGAAGGAGGGAGAGGAGAGAGAAAGAGAGAGAGAGAGTGACACACACAGAGGGGGGGGGGGGGATACAGAAAGAAATATAGGAAGCGAGAGACACAAAAAGCAAGATACATGAGAGTGTCTTCTAGTGGAAGACTAAACCTAGCTTTAACGTAGCTTACAGTAGGAGGGGGGTTCGGCAGAGGAAACAGATGATGGTTTATGTTGTGGATTGATAGTATCAAAGAGCTTAACCCTTTTGAAACATTATTCTCTCTCTCAGCTTTCCTTAGTTCCTCTGTCTTAACAGGGTGGGCGGATTGCTGCTACTTTACGCAATAATCATGAAATGCTGGGAATTTGTGATAATAGGGAGGGCCGGGGAGGAGGGGGCATCTAGGCTAGTCTAGACGACCTTTGAGGTAGGATTGGTTCAGAGAAATAATAATTGAACTTCCTCCTCCGTCGTATTAAAAAGTTTGTCTTTCCTTCTTTGCCTTTGTGTAATTCTAGTCACATGCGAGCGTGCTTATCTCTAGTCTGTCTTACCAGAATAAAGTTATTAAGGTATATAGTTCATCAGATTGGAGGGATATGCTGTAAAGACAGGTTGGGTGTTTGACGATCTTATTTTCAGCTGGTGATGACAGAATGCATACATCAGCTGTATGTGTTTTTTTTCTCACTCACATTTTCAGCCTCCTTCTTCCTTATCACAACGAATCATTTCTAATGATTTTTAAGAAGAAATTCACCATTGCCTTTGAGCTTGAAATTTCCCTTGTAAATGTCATTGAAATAGAACATGATAATATGAGCTCTCAATTCCTTTATCTCTGCTTATGATATCAAAGACATAACGTAGCCAATTTAGAAGAATTTTTACCAAGAAAATAAAAATAAAATTGAGATAAGCGAGCATCCTAGTAAAGTAGTTACAATTTCGTTTTCTCTTTTCGAAAATATTCCTTTGTCTAATTAGGACTTTTGGGATAGAGTGAGTATATTGTGAAAAATAGAATCGGTAGCAACTAATCAGGAATTATTTTTGTCATTGTGCAGGCGCTTAAAAGACATCAGGTAGTCAAGCATTGTGATTGTGGTTCATGTTTAATACCTTGGTTTGACAATGTCTTTCTTGTGGATTAGGAAAGGATCATCCTGTATTGTAATCATAACACAATGCCTTATGTCTCTCTAAGGGGAAGAGTTTAAAAGGAAAGTCAGCATGGGAGAAAGGGGCATGCGAGTAGGAGAAAAGGAGGGGATGGGGGGGGGGGGAGGGGTTGAGAAGGATCCTCTCTTGCTATTAAACAAAAAATAGAAGTTGATATGATTGAACTCGCCTCACAAATCATCACTTTCTGTCGTGAAAGAAGAGATAAGAATTTAGAATTAGAATGAGATTTGAAATTCATGACCTATATTTTACGACTCCTGCCCCATCACCCTCACAAACAAAAACAAAATTCTGTTGAGAGTAAACTACTTGTTTTGTATTAAAGAAAATATCTAAATGACTGTTTAAATCGAAACTTGCATTCGTTGAGAGAAAAAAAACTCTGAAATAACAAGGTTGATAACGTGTAGTAAATCCGTCAAAGTATTCTTGATAAAATTAGAGGTTATTCCACATAACGCCACCACATTGCTGATTTTGTTTGATAGTATAAAGAAGGGAAATGTAATAATCAAGTCATAATGAGTTTGATCAAATAATGCTTGATAATGCCTGTCAATGGTAGTCATTGTATATCACATCAGCATATTCAGTAGGAGAACAGACTTGGTATGGTGTGCTTGGAGTAGATAATGCTAGAGAGAGAGAGAGAGAGAGAGAGAGAGAGAGAGAGAGAGAGAGAGAAACAGACAGACAGAGAGAGAGAGACACACACAGAGACAGAGAGAAAGAGAGAGGGAGACACACACACAGACAGAGAGAGAGAGAGAGACACACACACACACACACAGAGGGAGAAAGAGAGAGAGACTGATACAGAGAGAGAGAGAGAGACAGAGGGAGAGAGAGAGAGAAAATCGAAGAGAATCAAAAAGAAAAGGAGAGAGAGAGAGAGAAATGGAGAGAGGAAGAAAGATAGAAATAGAGGAAGACTGTGGGAGGGAAATTATGATAGAAAATATAGATTGTAATATCAGGAATTTTAAGAAGGATAAAAATTAAACAGAAAAGACAAAGATTTTTGGATGGGAAATGAAAATGATAAATGGCACAGGGAGAGAAGACGGAGAGTCAATGAGATATGGAAAAAGAGAAACAGATAGAGTGAACAAGAGTGGGGGAAAGGGAAAGAGAGATAGATAGAGGGAGAGAGAGACAGACACAGGATCTAGGAAATTCTATTTTAGATTAGGAGAATACAACCACCCGCGGAAATATGGGGCGCAGAGCGATGGCGCCAGTCAGCCCAGCTCGTGAAATCTCAACCCCCGTACCACCGCCTTCCCACGAATCCCTGGCGTTCTGTGATAGCACCGCAACGAGTTCCTGCTCAATTTCCTCCGAGTGATCTAGTTGATCTTCTTTCTTGTTCATCCCCGATCAGTCAGTCAGCCAGCGAGCGCGAGGCATGCGTGAATTCTTCTGCTTTTACCTAATCTGCCTCTACCGTAGGAGCTAGCTTGGTGCGTTTGAGTCCTGCTAGTCTCTGTCAGCTCAAGGCCCCGCCTGACGAATAGCCACCCCAGAGGTGTCGGGGAGAGGAGCCAGTAGCTCCTGCTCACGGCTACTGATGGTCCTCTTCCCTTGTTCATTATCTAGGCATGTCGAAGGAATGCTTTAATTTCCTCTTGTTTGTCACTGTGAGTTTAACATAGTGGGCAAGCCTTGACGGATATTAAAGGCTGTTTTAGGTCTACACCTATTCTCCTTTTGATTTGGTTCCCTCTTCTTTCTATTGTTTGTTTTTTGTTTAGATTTTCCTGTTTTAGGCATTCTGTACATTATTTTGTATGGGTTATTGTCTCAGTGCTTTCTGTGTTATCACTTTTGTATAACACATCTTTCTGTTTGCTTCAAAATCTACCTACCTAATTTCCTACCTACCTACCTATCTGTCTTTCTATCTATCTATCTATACATCTGTCTTTCTACCTATCTATCTATCTATCAATCTATCTTTCTATCTATCTATCTATATATCTCTCTATCTATATTTCTGTCTATCTCTATATCTGTCTTTCTTTATGTCTGTCTGTCTATTTGTCTGTCTCTATCTCTATATCTGTCTTTCTTTATGTCTATCTATCTATATGTCTGTCTCTATCTCTCTATCTATCTTTCTAGCTGTCTGTCTATCTATCTATATGTCTGTCTCTATCTATCTATCTATCTATCTATCTATTAGACTACTATCTATCAATCTATCTTTCTATCAATCTATCTGTCTATCGGTCTATCTATATGTCTGTCTCTATCCCTCTATCTGTCTTTCTTTATGTATGTCTGTCTATCTCTCTATCTATCTATCATTCCTATCCACCTCCTTGTCTATTTTCCATCAATTTTCTCTACCCATTCAGAATCCTTTGTCTCTCTGTATCTGTAGGTTGTACTGGTTATTATGAGCCATTGTCTTGTGGATACTGTGGTCCAGACAGTGGTTTATGATCAAAACAAAGTAAGATGAGCTACCTGAATATATTCCTAGTCTCTTCCTTTGTTGAGGAGTTTCTACCCCTCCCCCCTCTCTCACCCTCCCTCTCATTCTCTCTCTCTCTTTCTATCTCCCTCTCTCTCTCCCTCTCTCATTCTCCATCTCTATACTGCCTCTGCATCATTTAATCTATTTTTTTCCCCTGACTTGTGTGTCATATGTTTATATATTTAATAGTTTTCCTTCTTTTCTCACTCTACCTATCTCTCCTTTTTATCCCTTATATCCATCCAATACCACCTATGTATCCACTCATATTATCCATATAACTTTATCTGTCGGGCTTCAAGAAGATGATTGTCACCTCTCACAAGCTATGATCAATTCTAAATCTCTAGGTTTTGTTGTTGAATAAGCTGAAGAGGAGGCGAGTTGGCTCGGTCGGTAAAGCGTCTGCCTGCCGAACCAAAGATCCAGGAAGATGACTGAAGCCTGCGTTGTGTGTTTGTGCCCCTCCCCTTGTTCATAGACGCAGGCTATGTTAAGTGGAAAACACTCTGTCCCTTGGATAGGATGTTAAATGGAGGCCCTGTGCAGAAAAGAGTCACTACCTTTGCACGTTAAGAACCCACTGCACTATTTATATAAGAGTAGGGGGAAACCCCGGTGTAGTGGTCCACCTGCACACACCCCAGTATAGTATGATAATACTCTGTAAAGAGGTATGTACTCAAAATGGAAGAAGAAGAAGAAGAATATATAAAATAGCTTGCATGGAATATATAGAAGAGAAGGATGAAGGAGAAGGAGGAGGATTGTGTTTTTGTTCGGAGTTCTAGTTGACTGGTATCCGTTGATGGCTTGTCTGAACCACAGCGAGCCACCCGACCGACCAACCGACCGACCGACCGGTCCTAAATGTCAGAAGGGGAGGATGTAGTCGAGTTCAAACGAGTGCAACTATAAACCAATCACTTCCACCTGTAGGTTTAGATAATGGGGGTCATAATAGGAGGGAGGTACATGTAGGTTAAGGGATAAGAAAGGTTTTGCAGGAGTATTCAAAAGTTTTGACATCGGCTTCTGTGTTTTGGGGGAGAGCGATGGGGGGGGGGGGGGGGGGGGTGATGTAGAGAGACAGCTATAGGCATATTATAGATAGGCAGAGTTGTAAAATGTCGTAATGTTTATCTGTACTTTTCAAAAATGATCAACTCCGTCTCATTTCAAATTTTCTCTCTTAATACATTCCCACGATTAAATTATGAGAGTTTCATTCATCTTCTTTCTGTATTATCACTTTCATCCTTTTTGTATATATTTTGCATAAACACATTATCATATCTCATAATTATGATACTATGTCAACTCTTTCTCTTCCAATCTTTTATATTTTTCCCCCATTACTCTTTTCCTCTGCCTCTCCCCTCCCCTCTCTCTCTTTCTATTTTATACTCCTCTGTTTCTATGCATTTGCTTGTTTGTTTTACCTTTTTTCTTCATTTGATGCATGTCTGTCTTTTGGTCTCCTTTTCCATCTCTTTATTGATACAGACTGCATACATCTCCATTTCTTCTTTCTTCCTTCTCTCCCTCTCCATCTCACTATCTCTCCTTTTTCACTCCTTCTCCCTTTTTCACTCCCTCTCTCTCTCTATCTCTCCTCTCCCTCAGTCTCTTACTCTCACAGTGTATTTTCTCTCTTTCTCTCTCTCTCTCTCTCTCTACACCCTCTCTTTCCCACTTTCCTCTTTTTCACTCTCTCTTTATCTCTGTCATACTCTCTCTCTCTCTCTTTCTCACTCTCTCTTTATCTCTGTCATACTCTCTCTCTCTCTCTCTCTCTCACTCTCTCTTTATCTCTGTCATACTCTCTCTCTCTCTCTCTTTCTCACTCTCTCTTTATCTCTGTCATACTCTCTCTCTCTCTCTCTTTCTCACTCTCTCTCTCTCTCTTTCTCACTCTCTCTCTCTCTCTGTCATACTCTCTCTCTCTCTCTCTCTCTCTCTCTCTCTTTCTCTCTCCTGTTCTCTTATCAGTAGCCGTCAGTTAGATGAATTGGCTCGCTAATAAACATTATTAAATTGATGGCTTCCATATATTCCTCTGTTTGAGACTCTCTTCCATTGAAACAGATGGAATGTCATGTCAGTGCTCATTACACCTCATCATATTCAAAAGTTCAAGGTCATTCATATTATTCTATTAAACAACACTGTGGCATAGACACAAATAGATGCAAGAAAATGAAATTTGTTTAAGAGTGACTTTTATCAGTCTCTGGCATCAGGCTAATAAAATGATAGCATTTGAATATGAAAAGTTCATGGCTGATCCGTATCATTGAAATTTGTCTCCACCATTTTTTTGAAAAGTAGGATTAATCCTCAATATTGAAACTGTTTAAATGGTTAGACTTATTAAGATTTGATTATATATTTATAGTGACATTAGTCTTACTAGAGAATCTTATGGCATGGATTGATAACAGGACTTGAAGTGAGCAACAGAAAGTCACTTCATTTAGATTTATGGCGTTCAAGCAGTAAGCTCACTTTAGCTTGTGGTACATAATACAATGAGTGTAATTAAGTAAATTTTCCATCAAGTAACATCATTTGTTCCAAAGAAATGAATCTTTTAAAAAGTTATGATTTTTTTTTTTGGAGGAGGCATGGGTTTTAGAATCTAGGTGTGGCACCAACAAAAGTTGCAATCCTTAAGAGTAATTTTGGATAAACTATACAGACAAGGAAGAAATACAAAGTCATGAAAACTCTCTCTCTCTCTCTCTCTGCCCCCCTCTCTCTCTCCCCCCCTCTCTCTCCCCCTCCCTCTTTACTTTGGAGTTGGAGTAAAAAATCTCTGAGGATGAGATATGAAAGAAATGATATTAAGCAATCTTGCCCTCAATTTGTGAAAGTTCTAAAAATACTGTGGTTTGGTATGGACGAAGCTCTCCATTAAAGCTGGTGGTAATTGCACCTAAGTTTTCACATCCTGCTCCAGAAAGTCGTTCAGGTTTTCTCAGCTCTCAAGTCTTATCCCCAGCTTCACACTCCTAAGGGCAACAAGAAAATATAGTGGATTAAAAAGGTGATGGATGATCTTTGCAAAAGATGAGAATTACATCTATCATTGAAATTACGAAATGGAAAAATACACGGACAGACAGAAATGTACTCTGTATGAATGAATGAATGAATGAATGGTTATTTTACTTGACTGCTAAAAAAGCATAAATACTTGTAAGTAAGCAACCAGATGGCCGACGGCTTTAGGTCCTCCGAGGGACCTAGTAATGAGGATTAATGCCTTACCAAAGGGCACTAGCGCATCGCCTTGGTTTTGAACCCGGGTCACCGGATTACGAGACCACTGCTCTACCAACTGAGCTATCGCGCCTCCCCTACTCAAAATTTTATGTCATATGTTAATGATTAAGAATTTTGTATGTGTTAGTCAGGACACAATTATGTGATTGAGTGTAAATATGAAATATAGGATGATTCTATGATGACTGCAATTACCGTTATTAATGCAATGGCCAAATTTGATGATACCTTTGATATGACTAAAACACCAGCAACAACAAATAGATAAGTTAAGAACTGAATTATTCACACCCCTTGTAAATTTGATGTTTTTTGTGTTAATTGAAACTCAAGAATTAAAGGTGGATTGGTTGAATGAGGGCCTTTGGTGAATACTTTTAGATGTAAGCTTTTATGTGTCACATACTCAAGGGACATACATCGGGAGAAATCAAGTTTCACATACTTGAAATATTACACACTTGGTATATTACACACTTGGTATATTACACACTTGGTATATTACATACTTGGTATATTACACACTTGGTATATTACACACTTGGTATATTACACACATTTATTTGATGACTGTAAGTTTGTATTTTCCATATTTCATTTGAATAGTAGGAAAGTTTCAGTTTATTTTCTATTTATTACTAATTCATAAATTGAAGTGAAATGAATTTGGCCTTTGAAAGACCTGTAGCCCAAGTGAAGTTTGCTGTCTTCTCAACTTTAACTCAAGCCAAAGTCAGCACTTCAAACTTCAAAGTGGATCAAGTCTTGATCTCAGATAAAGCTTGCAAAGAAAAGTTTGTTGTAGATAGAAAGGGGGACAGATGACTCCCCTAAAGTCAGGCTTAATCTCTTGCATCTCTTTCTGTGTGACTGAGTTTGCACCCCTGGGCATGCCTTGTAGTACCGTACAAGGGAGATTAAGAGACCTAATCCAGGGGTTCTCATACCTCACAAACATTCCATGATTGATTAATATTGTTAATCTGTCCTGGACCTGTTGTTGTTTTATTCTTGATGAAGTAAGTAATGACATGTAGGTTGAGAGAGAAAGAGGGATTTATCATGGATTGTGTGCGCGAGAGAGAAGTAGAGAGATAGAGAGAGAGTGAGGGGCTGGGGACATTGACAATATGACGACGGGGGAAAGAAAAATATGGGAGGTCTTTAACACGCACTCTATCGGAAGTAGGGGAATGCGAAAGATAAGGCCCTGCTGGTACCTGCGACGTAGAGATAGAGCTCCCTCGTTAGGCCAGCTGTCAAGTTCCTAATTGACCGCATGAATGCCAGGATATCCTGGATTGTCAACGACTAGTACTGACTTAACCTTGCGCAAAGTGTGCTCATGAATATGCATGAGCTTTACAAGCTCAGTGAGTGGACTGATGTAAACCTTGCGCTAGTGTGCTCATGAATATGCATGAGCTTTACAAGCTCAGTGAGTGGTACTGATTTAACCATGCGCAAAGTGTGCTCATGAATATGCATGAGCTTTACAAGCTCAGTGAGTGGTACTGACTCAACCATGCACAAAGTGTGCTCATGAATATGCATGAGTTTACATGCATGAGTTTTAACCATCTCAGCAAGTCGTAGTACTGACCTAACCGTGCACAATGTGTGTTCATGAATATGCATTAGCTTTATAAACTCAACAAGTGGTACTGACTAAACCTTGTGCAAAGTGTCCCCAATGAATATGCATGAGCTTCACAATAAAGTCTTGAATAAACATTCTTGTAATGATAAGAAGAAGAGGGTATATAATAAAAATGATTTGATAGACTCTTATGTAAAGGAATAATGAATGATTGAAATGTTTATTTATTTATTTTTAGCTCATGAATATGCAGCAGTTATTTCCCATATTCCTTGATATTGTATAAAAACAAAAACTATATTTAGCTAGAGAAAAATATTTTGTAAAATTAATGTTAATGCAAGGTTGTGAATAGACAAAGGTTGCTTGAAAAATAGAATGTAATACAGATATAGTGTCGGTCATGAATTCTTGCATTATCATTCACTGCTGACAGAAGAGTACAGTTAGTCAATGTGTGTTTACAACGTTTACAGCAAGAGTGAAGAAGCCCTTCCTAAATAATTGTTTCAAGTTTCGGCACATCTTCCCCCTCCCTCAAACGTTCTTTGGTTAACTCCGCATATACCAATAGATGTTTGTTTGTTTGTTTATTTTGTTTTATTTCCACTTTTTCATATCAATACAAAGAAACATACAAATAAACATAATGAATAACATGTAAGTTTGACAAAATTTGTTTCTAGTTGAAAATAAAAGTTTCATACAAAAGGAAAAAGCAGGAGACCTCATGTCGTAAGCGTAAATGCTTGAAGATGACCGTGGCCTCGGCCAAATTAACAAAATAAAAGAACAACCCATGCAACTGCATTGTATTCAATGTTAAATAAGATAAAAGTGAAGTGATTAAAAGTGAGCATGGCTGAATTAATTTTGAGTGAAAATAACATGTTTGATAAACATGTGAACCACATGTTTGATAAATAATCCATATTGTACATTACTATTAATCCTCTAACACAGTTCATCTTCCTTTACTGAGCCTAAGACGTGCAGAGGAGTCTTTGGGCATGCTGCAATTTGGTGAGCAAGGGGTCAAAGGTCAAAGGGCAATTGGCATGTCTAGAGCTCTGCATTAAAAGAAAAGAAAAAAAAGAAAAAAACCTCCCCAATCCCTTGCATCCAATTCATTTTGCATTTTGGAATCCATCATTTCCTTCCCCTTGTACCAGATATTTTCTTGAGTTCAAGTAGAATCTTGATATCCTTGAAATGTGTTATCAAAATATAGCTGCTGTCAAATTTTAAGCATTAAAATTCATGCATTGCTATTATTTGCATTTCTTATGCTTACGACTCTGTTATCCCATACAGTGCTTGAACAGTTCTTAATCAAGTATTTTGGTTTGAACTAATATTGTTAGAAATGAATATCTGTGCCATTGCTGGTTCCCTAAATGCCTGCAGCATGCCCAAGTTAGCTGACCCTGCTCTTGTCATTCTGTTGCTATGTTGGACATGGTTCACTTCATCAAATCATCTGTTGAGCCAGAAGGATGTGTTTACATGTGTACTTAATCACAGAGTTAACACCTCTTTTGCTCTGTACAGAACATTTGTGAATCTATCTCATAGATGTATACGAAGGGTTTTACATGAGATTCTAATGTCTAATTTGTTAGTTTAATTTCCTTTTTATTTTATCTCTCTTGTCCTCTATCTCTTATTCTTTTGTATCTTAATTGATACTTCTGTTCTTCCATTATCTTGCCTCTCTTCTTACTATCTTGCCTCTCTCCTTATTATCTTCCCTCTCTCCCTACTATCTTGCCTCTCTCCCACTCCACCCTGTGCAGCTGGTTCGCTGGCCGATGCCCTACAACGTGTCAATGCAGATGCCCACTACGGAGATAGATCACCATCAGACAAGGAACAGATAGCACTTGATACGCTCACCAACCAACTACCAATCAGATCCTTCTCTGCTAGTGACATCACAATGGGAAATATAAGCGGCAGTGACGATGAAGATATGGTAAGCTAGTTGTAATCGCTGAGGTGTTTTAACATGAAGGAAAGAGTTACAAAAATAATATCGCGAGTGACATTCGTTTGTCTCGAAATGTATGGTCAACAAGGGATTCCGCTGCTACACTTCGTCAGGTGATAAAATATATTGTAAGCAAGCGTCTTTTATACTCTACGGATGGACCGGGTGGATCCCTTGTTGACCATACATTGCGAGACAAACAAATGTCACTAGCGATATTATTTTCGATACTATATCCGCAATGAGTAATATATTTAGCGTTAAGGAAAGGGTAATTTACAAGTTATTACATAGAATTTGAAAATTATGAACTTAGCAGGTCTAGCATACTGTGAGGCATTATTACTATAAGGAAATATGTGATCTTATAAAAGCTTTGAATCACTATACTATATTCAAGGAATGAAATGGAAGTGGTATTAATTCAGTAAGTTAAGAAAGATGGATGTAAATATGATTGCTGATCTTGCATTGACTATGACATGTCATTTATAACAGTAAAAGCAGTGCAATTGAAAATTGTAGGGAAGATGCCATCACAGGCGTAGAAAGGAAATTTATTTCAACCCCTTTGACTTCTACCCTTAAAGAGATGGTTTATTGATTTCAAACTTGACTGAATTTGGTATCATTGCAATCGAAAAATTACACTGAGTAAAATCATTACATTTGTGTAACTTGTACATTCGAGCGAAATTTATAAAAGATGATTGAACTTGACGAAAAATCAACCCACTCAACGCCCCCAAAACATCGTAAGTCAGCTGATTTTTGAAGTGACGACACAATATGAACAGCGGGCCGCTCAGCTGAAATGATTGACGACGGTGCGAGATGCAGTTTGCGTGCTATTCACATGTATTGCATTGACTCTCGAGTACCGTACCCATTTATACCTAACGCTTTTTACCTTCATCAAAATCCCCTGGAAATATGGATATGGACGAAAACATACTAATTGAGTATACTCCAGAAGGCTCCTCCATGGCATGGTTTTGGTTCTTAATCTGACGTTAGTCTAGATAAATGGTATATAACTTCCAAAAAGCGAGTGAATATATCGTCGATGTAGCGTTCAAGTTTCCCGTAGCTGGTAGCTGTGCGTGCGTACTCTGTGCATGTACTAATTGTATCGAGCTAGCCGTGAATCGCGAACCGGACTGATCTGTTTCTTTCGGTTTATCAGGTCCTATACGACTTAATTTATCAAAAATGTAAATTAATCAGCCTAATCACACATTTTTGT